>JAANHX010000077.1:1800000-1980615 GCA_011320135.1 Phytophthora betacei
CGTGTAACAAGTATGATACGGATGTGGACGGTAAGGCGGTTACGTATTGTGATACGGGCGAGTTCGGTGACGCGACCGAGTATGACGGCTCGTTCACGGCGAATGATGATGCCGATGTGAACAATGATGCGGACGTGTACGGTGGAGCGGACGTGACGAGTACGGTAACTCGTTTGACGAGCACGATAGGATGGGCGGGAGACGAAACGGTGGTCAGGCAGAGCGCAGAAGCTGCCAGGAACGGACGGTACGGACGAAGTGCGGCATCTGGCTGCTGACGGTATTGAAGGACGGTAGGTACGTGCCTCCCGTATCCGAATTCGAAAGATACGGCGAGCACCCGGATGAGAGAAGGCGGTAGTTCAGTTTAGAATTTGTGGTGTAGGCATCACTCGGAGATTAGTGGTGTCGGCATCTTTGAGATCGGACGGTGTGCTGCTCGAGCTCAGTGGAGCGAGTGGTAGTGCACAAACGGACGGACGGACGAACGGGTAGCGCCTCGGTGGACGAGAACCAAGGACAGTCGGCAAGGAGTACAGACAGGGGGAACGCTCCCAAGTCTGCTGACGGTTGCGTAGTAGGGCGGCGTCTGAAGTGCGTGCCGAGCCCAAGTGACTAAGTGGGCGACGCTGGAAATTTACTGAACTGCGGCGGGTTTGAGTACATTTCGTAGAGGACGCTATCTGTATTTGGGCTGTAAACGAACAGTAATAAAGTAGGTGTGCGATCAGTGGATCACACGCCGGCGCGGTGAACAGAGTTGTTCATCGTCGGCCATTTGGATCTTGGGCGCCATCAGCACTGGGCGACCAACCCCGGCGTACAGGGGAGTCAAAGACACGTTACAGTACTACTGAAGAAGAACGGTGTGCTGCGCACAACGGAAGCGTTCAAGGCAGCGACGACAACGCTGTGTTGACACGATTCGAAGGTGATGGCATCATGCAACACGACAGCGCCGTTGATAATTGGAAATGGAGACTGCAAATTATCTTGTGTAATCATTGTAGCAACGTCGAAGCTAAATAGCGTCGGGTATATCATGGATTTGGTTAGTCGCTGAGTGAGACTACTGCCAAGCTGTTGCGGATGTACGCCTGTTACAAGAACGAAATCTTCGTCGCAGTGGATAAAGATCGATTGAAGCTACAAGGAAGTGTTGTCGAATGGAGACAAGTAAACAGTTTGCTCGATAAATAATGCTAACGGATGCGCCCTATTAGAGTCCGGACTATATTTAATAGTGCCGCCCAAAAGTGACAGAGAGGACTTTAAACGGGTGAGGACTTTATTCCTTGCTGATATGATTCGTGTACCAGGTTAATATCGTCTAACGCATCATCTAACTCTAAAGGATTTAACATATCGACGTCTTCGTCCATATGCGGTTCCTTCGACCACTTTTCACGAAATTTAGCGCCATACACATCGTGCTTGGATATAAACCACGACGAGGGGTCCCTCGAGAAGCCTGCTATTTCAGCGCTCCGCATGATTGTTGCCTCATCCGTGTATCGCCACGCGCGGAGGCCCCAATCGCAAACGGTGCCAAAACTTGGCATACGTGGGCTACCAAAGCGAGTGCATTCGACTCGGTCTGACTCTTTCCAAGCGTTATTTCCATGTACAGTAGGTCCTTAAAACGACATATTTAGTCCACTTGATCACCTCTTGCTTACGCTCACTGCTAACCGACTGCCTTTGATGAGGCATTATTGGAAACGACGGAAAAGTGTTTCTCTCTGTAGAATGGATGGTCAGCAAGTTTGTAATAGCAGATTTGGTAGCTTTTACCAATATTTAAAAACAATTGTGTTTTCTACTTGAGTTTCAGCAGTTTTCAAGTTAGGGTGGCTGGTGATGATGTTTATGTGGGTGGGTGAAATAAAACCACAGTTTTTTATTGTCTGAAAGGCTGCGATACCCGAAATTGTACCGGCACGTGAATGTAGATTACGCGAAGCACTTTTGCCGATGTTGTTCACAGTAGTACCGATATGTAAGGGAAAAAAAAACAATTCTAGCCACTTTTAACGTTTGCCGGTGATCCGTGTAGCTGCAAAAACAAAATTGGCAGTGATATTAATTTTTGGACATTTTTGTCATCGGGCGGAAAATTCCGTTGTGATGCCACTTTTCATATTTATGTCGCAATTATCAACGCTAGACTCTGTTCAATTGACATGACTAACTCCCGTGCCACCTAGTTTAAAAATAAATAGTTGTTGTTGTAAAAGCTACGTATCTTTGTAAAACAAACTTTTGATGTCTCGTAAACAAGTACAAAAGGTGAAATTCTCAGCAATACCCTATATTTAGTAAGTTTTACAGATTTTTTTACATTACTAAAAATGTATTTACCGATCGTGATTTTTAAGTCGGGCCATTTTTGGACTCGTAGCCGTCAAATGCGTCATTGCTCGTTGTCGAACGTACTAAAGCGAGATTCTCCGGCTGTAAAGCAGACGTAGAAAATACATTGGCTCAAGAGAAGCAAAAGAGTGCTAATTTAAATAATATCATACGTTTTAACCCGTTCTGCGCAGTAGACTACCTCATCTATATATTCAAGAGTAGATTAACAAAATGTTTGCAGCAGCTTCGTGTTAAAAATCATACTTAAGTCGACAGACTTATAGTCATAGCCACTGAGGTGCAAATTAATATTTTCTGTAAGCACTAGCTTCGTGTTAGCACTGCTAGTCATGCAGTATAGAATTTCTCTTGGTTTTGATTGGTGAATGTAAAATACTTACATGTAATTGTTGTATTACTCTACTGAATCGAACATTTCCCTCCAAGCGCTACCAGCCCAATCCTCTAGTCTGGATACCTGTATTACCCCTCTAATCCCCCGATAACAATGGATTCTTAAATTGTGGGTAACCACTTCTTTTTTTTTACTCGATAAATATTACGCTGATTTTATTGTGCTTTGCAGATGGAATGTCCCTACGTTTTATAGCCTGGATCGAGCATGGTCGAAGCATTAAACCACGCGGAAAACGAGATGGGATTTTATCTGTGATCGAAGTTCAAATTCAAAACGGCAAGGGTCGATTTATAGGATATCGATGTGGATTTGATGGTTGATCGACCCCCAGCGGTCGATTTGACTGTCGTAGCAGCCAGATCGATTTGCTCTTTTTAAAGACCTTGATTTAATAAAACGACCTCTATTTTTTATAAATCGAGCATCGTGCAAAGTGAAAAGGACAAAAACATTGAAATGCACAATAGCGATTACGATGTTTGCCTTTTATTTGCCATCATCATCCGATTATATTAGCTCGCTCAACAACAATATCCGGTATTTTGATTCTGATAGAGTCAAACCTGCGCCGAGAAAAAAGCACGTCATTTATGGGAGTGAGTGCCTGTTTTTAAGCCTTATCTCAAAGAAGAAGCGAAGACAAAGGTGCTGATGAAAACAGCACCTCAAACCAAGATAGGGGATACAGCATTAGCTGCAAATGTCAAAAACAAAGGAAACGTAGTGATATTGTACTGGCGAGATGAAATGCAACACCAAACATTGCCCCTTCACAACTTCTCACCCAATTACCCAAATTATATGAGCTTTTTTTTGTTGGAAAAATAACGATTTCTTCTCTTAAGTAGTCATAATCATCCTTGAATATCTGCTCAAACACATGCTACACTTAATCGAAAAGTGCGTGTCTTTCGTTCCGCCCAAAAAATCGAGGCTATGTTCTTGACATATGGCATCAGATGTTTTGGTCCTTACAAACTTTAGTATTACAATCAACAATGCCCTTTCTACTCATTTCTATGCACATTGATCCTAGGAAGTGGGGCTGTCGCCGACAGTGTCGGCGATGCGTTTAACACTGCATGCAGCAATCCCTACGCTGCTCCTGTAGCTAAAACCAACTTCTGCAGATGCGTTGCATTCCAGCTGCATTCTGGCGTAAAGCTTGTCACTTTAGGCTTCTTTGTTTATTAAATATCGCAAGAAATGTTCTGTGCATGCATGATCAGCATCAATTTCCCGCAGACGTTTGAGCTTCCACCATTATAATAAAAGACAAGAAAGTCAAACAATGTGTGTTTGTCTGTGATCTCTGTGCTACCCTGTTTCCATTGCGGGTCTGCCGGCATTAATCCGATAATTACTTTTGTATTTATGGGCAAAACAAAAAAATGGTGGTGCATTTCATCTCGCCAGTACGATAGTCCCTAACGAATGTCAAGTGTTGACTGGTTCAGGTCATTTACCGTGTTGGTGTGCCTTGTCGCCAAAACCTTGACGGCCAGGAGCCGCGATTGTTAATCGTCTCCTCCCCCAACTGAAGAATTGGACGGTGAATAATCTTCTCCTCTGCGGATGGAAACGTTTCCAAGGGCGGTGGAGCCGACCGTTCCCTTCCGAAGTGCTAAGGTTACTACTGATGAAATAACTGGTCGAAAACTCGCAACACCTCAGGAAGGCGCCGTTCAAATGTACCAATGAAGCCACGTAAGCGAAATTTCATAAAATGTGCCGAGCACTTCGTAAATCAACCCGGCAGTACCCAAACTCACACCGTCTCCACTTCGACGACGTAGCGGATACGCGCCTGGGCTTCCTTGTACACCACTAGCTCAGCATACTCCGATAACGCCGGCTCAACCAACGTAAAACCTTCAGCAAGCGGCGAGTTCTTCAACGTATTGCGATACAGCTTGACAGCGTAACTATATGCTGTACCGCCATCGTCCGGTCGGATCGTCACCTTGAGCGTAGCCTCACACCATGCGCCACTACCAGCTTTTTGCGGTGCCGTATCCGCTTCGACGCCGTCTTCACTGACGTCAGGAGTCTCACGACTCACCAACTCGATGATAATAGTTCGCTGGTCGTAGTGATATTGCACGAAATGTTCGCGATCCTTACCTGTCGTGCTCACTGTGTGCGTATCTCCCACTGCGAAACTTTTGTCTGCCACAAGCTTACTCAGATAGTCTTGAGTATCAGGCGTGAAATTCGGGTTGCGCTCATACCACCCATTGGGTGTCGGAGTTGGCTCCGTCTTAGCCCACACACTGTCGTACGGTAGCTCCACACCCATCTGCATCACTTGGCCCACATGTAGCATAGCTCCACACTTGGGCGACACAAGCGAGCCACGTGGATCAGGATTTTGCACTGCCAACGCCTTCACACTGTCCATTCCTTCACGAGGTAGAGGATCCGTCCCCCAAGCAGCACTTGTAGTTACCTCGGTGGGCTTTCCCAGCGACACCTCACATAATAACATGTAGTGAACCTCGCGCGTCTTCTTGGTAGTCTTGTCTGGTTTGCCATCTTTATCTATGATTGGAAGTGCATACGGCGCATCGCAGTAGTTGAGACTCTTCTCGGCTACATTCGCAAAGTACAAGCCCTTGCCGTACGCGTAGCCATGATGCGGAGCCTCAGGAGGAGCCACACGCAGTCCTTGCGACAGAATCCCCATCAGGTTTGTGCGCTTCGTTCCATGCCACAGTAAATGCGTCTGCGTGGCTCTCAAGTCTGGACGCTCTTCCATTAAATCATTGAAGCGCTGAGTCTCACCACGACGTTCCACTTCAAACACGTTGCTGATGCGATAGCGGTGACGATCATAAGAGCGTAAACCGCCGAAAAAGTAGCGGTGAATGAGCTGTCGCTCCGGGTTTATCGTCTCCAATGGCGCCAGACGCACTTGCAATGCATGGTAACAATACTCGAGTGGGTGCTGAGTCGACAGTGCTCGTTTGGCGCCGAGAAGCATGTTGTACGTCTCCATTATGTCCGAGAGCATTCGTAGTCGCGTGATTTCCACGTTGACATCGTCCACCTGATCGAAAGCCTTGATCGAAGTAGCGAGAGCGTCTTCCTGACACGGCATGATCTCGTAGTAGCGACTACTGCGTTCACTCACTTTCTCCGTCAGAGCTTCATGACGAGTAGCTAGAAGAGCGCGCTTGGTAGCTCCCTCGTCGCTCAAGTCACCGCTAGCAGTACTGATCTCCTTCACCAGCTCTCCCTTCTCCTCCAACAACCCTCGAATCTCGATCAACTTCTCCAATCCATCACGTAGTTCATCCTGCTTAGCAAGTGGTAAGTCTCCGCCAGCAAAGCCACAGCTAGTTTGAGCTGCGAGCTGCAAGTTGCGCACGTCAGTGATAGCAGCGAGCATCGCCATGACTCCAGAAGAAGACACCAGGTCGGGATCACGAGGATCGAGAAACACCACACCTCTACTCGCTCCAGTCTCCATGTCCTCTCGAAAAGATCTTGTCACCTCCTCGTCCACCTTCGTCGAGTGGTTCACACGCTGAACAAGGTTGTACTTCTTTGGCTTCTTGACGAACTCACCGGGAGCTCGTGACTCCCACGCGTTGCCTGTCTTGCTACGGAAAATCTTCTTGAACTCGTTCACAGCCTCCGTTTCGTCTCGGAACGGCGTGTTCTGGAACTTTCCCGTCTCGCCGATCCGTCCCCAGTTCGTAAACAGCACGTTGATGTCTTGCAGTTCGTCGCGAACCAATTGTAAGCGGTAGAAGACGTTGAGTCCGAAGCGCCCGTTCTTTACATCCACCTTGGTCAGCAACGCGTCCAGCTCCGTACCCTCACCGCCTTCACAATAAACTTTGCTCAGTTTACCGACATCACAGCTTGCATTCACCTTGGCAACAATCCGTTGGCGCGAGATCTTGCCCGACGTCTCACAGTCCGCCAAGTACGCGCTAGCATCGTCCATATACGCTGGAGCAGCAGCAAACATCGTAGTAGACTCGCTGGCTTGAGCTAGAGCTGACACGGCATCAGGGAATGTGCGTTCGAGATATCGAAGAACGAAGCGTGAGCGTTGGTCTCTTGCATAGTCGACAGGTGACTTTCCACAAGCATCCTTGACACGTAGATCGCCACCGGCACGGACCAGCATCCCCAACAAACGTGTGTTCTCGTACGAGCCATAGTCGAGTGGCTGTACAGCCATGTGGCACGCTGTTAACCCATTGGTGTTACGCTGAGCTAGTGCTGTCTTCACATTCGCCTCTGGCACGTGAAGAGAACACACACGGGTCGACGGGGAGGCCGTAAAGACATCCTTCGGGTCCGGTACTGATCGAACGAGTCCAAGTGCGAGACGGGTCTCTGCAACGAGGTTACGTGCTGCGAGATGCATTAGTATCGTGTTGCCTCTGCCGTCCGCAGTCGACAGTTTGGCGCCGTATCGGAGCAAGAGAGCTAGCGTATGGTATCGCGTCGACACGTTTGGAGTGATGGCAACACGTACAAGTGCCGGCATCTTGTCAGCGTCTCCTTTGGCTAGAGATGTCATCTCACAAAGCTCACGACCGGACCGCAATAGCTGATCCTTGTCTTCCTCTTCATCAGTTCTCTTCCTGCGCTCCAATGTAGCCGCATGCGCACTGTGGAAGCTCAGATTAGGATCCATGCCGCATTTAAGCAGCTTCTCCAGCATCGAGAAGAACAGAACAGGCTTCGACTCGGCCAAACTTTCCGTAAAGCGATCCACAAACGCACCAAGAACGTTCATCCCCGCGTTGTCAGCCGCATGGATATCCAGCGCGTACGACGGGTGTTCCAAGAAGTAGCACAGCACCTTGAGTAGCTGATCGTCACTTAGGTTATTGCCACTGTGTTTTTGCTTAAGAGCGAAGAGAAGTGGGGTCTCACCCACGTGGTTCTTCACGTTCTCACTGTTCACGCCTCCATTCTGGTGGTGTAAGAAGTCCATCAAGTGTGTGTTGCCACGTTTCGACGCGTAGTGCATTGCAGTGTTGCCTTTGGCGTCTTGTGCATCGACACGTACTCCTGCATCCACAAGAGCCCACGCTAACTTCTTGGCGAGGGTGTCGAAGCCAGTTTGCTTTGTCTTCGCCAACGAGTGCAGCAGAGTCTCGCCACGTGCGTTAGGACGCATTAGAGCCTCCATCCCGCCATCTGATCCCGATTCCAACACTCCAAGAAGGTTGTGGGCGAGCTGGAATTGTCCACACCTCACCGAGTCTTCGATAGCTTGACGACGGCAGAACTTGGCACTTAGTAGCATGTGGCAGATACCAGTCAGCCCGTTGCTCACAGCATGGTAAAAGTAGCTTCGTGTCTTGACCTTCGGCCCCTTCTTCGACGCATTATGTCTCTGCCAGGACGACGCTCCATCACTCGCTTTCTGAACAATACGAAGCGTTCCGTCCACTGCAGAACCACTACGCAGCAGCGTCATGATGGTGGTCTGTCGTTTATGCAGCACAGCCAGTCCAAGGGGCGTGAATCCGTCCTGATCCTGTAAATCCATGGCATCTTTCTGCTCCTTGGGGTCACAAGACGAAGCCAGAAGCGTCGACACACACACAAACGCTCCTGTAGCCGCTGCGAGATGCAGCGGCGAGCGTCCAAGCACGTCTTGCGTCATGAGCCCTCGCTCCGTCGCCAGATTTGACACTGTCTCCACCGGATCCGTCTCACCTCCTGGAATAAGACCCAAGTGATCATGTAGGAAGGCCTCTCGCTTTTCAGTTTCGTACAGCTTATCGTCCCGAAGTTGCCCATCACGATCCTTCTGTCCCTGTGCCTTCTTGTGGCTCTTGTCATACTTCTCTTGCCAATCCAAATCCACTTTAATCAGAGCGAAATGTAGCGCACTGAAGCCGAAATCATCTTGGACGGTCACATCAGCACCACTTTGGAGAAGGAAGCGTTCGACAGCGAACGATGCGTCGGCACTCATGGCTGCCGCGTTCACAGCGTAGTGCAAGGGCGTTCGCCCAAGCCAGTCACGTTGGTTTACAGCGTTACGAGCTCCACCCTTCCCTGCCGCACGTAGTAATGCCTGCAGCAGCTCGAGATCACGGTTGCGCGCAGCATAGTGGACTGGAGATCGGTTCTTGGTATCGCCAACAACGACCGCTTGTGGGGCACTTGCGTCCTCCAACGCCACTAGGATAGCCGGCTCCACAGCTTTCAATGAGACGCCATTCTGGCTTGTCTCGGACGGAATAGTGACGGAAAACGGGTTGGAATTAGCGGGAATTGCACGCCCACTAGGGAACGACTGCGTGATCTCCACACTTGAGTACAAGACTTCGCCATCATGAGCTTCCTTTGCAGGAATAGAGTGTCGTGCAACGACAGCTAGATGCAATGGAGAAGCACCGAACGTATCACGAGCCATGAGACTTGTTCCATGGGAAAGAAGAGCACTCACTGCAGCACCATCATTCGCTCGAAGAGCCACGTGCAGTGGCGTTTCCTGCGCTGTTTTAGACACGCAGTTCACGTCTGCTTCGTGCTTCAGTAGGAGGTGCGTGCACTCAATGTGCTTGCTCTTGACAGCTTCAAATAACGCCGGCTCCAGCAGCGTCTTCGTACCGCAGCTACCCGTACAAGGTGGGTGCGCTTCACGACTAATCGCTGGCTCTCCACTCGCTCGCGCAATAGCATCTGTGATCGCAAACTCCTTGCAGGTTGCGCATCGTACGGGAGACAAGTTGGCGTTTGCTTCGTGTTCAAGCAGCAGTTGAACAGTTGGCGCATCTCCAGACTCCACCGCAAAGTGTAGCGCTGTCTTGAAGCTTCCGAGATGCACGAAATTAACCAGCGATTTTTCCGTGTCACCGGGGTTCGTCGCAAACAACTCGGGGCGTTTCTCCAGTAGGAGATGCATGAGGCTGTTAGCCGACTTGCTAGCGCAGCCATAGAATTTCATCCACGGGTTCGTTGGCTCGCTCGTGAGTTTCCGTCTCGCTATCATATGCAACGCCGTCTCGTACTGCACCATAATCTTGGGTTTGTTGTATCCCTTAGCGGTCGAGTCAGGTGCGTCTTGAGGAGCTGAAGCTGAGGCAACATTACCATCGTCGCTATCGTCGTCATCACTGTTGTCGCCATCTGACTCATCCTCGTCGTCACCATCATCAGCGCCAGCCGAGACGATCATTGGGTTATTGATAACACCACCGTTACTTGGGACAACGCCACCAGAGCCATCATTCTCATTCGTGCTTGAGATGTCTGTGAGATCACGTAGACGTGAAGCATCCTCACAGCGCACAAAGGATTCTCGAGCAACCGACTTGTCCGCATAAATCGCAAACAGCTCAGTAAGTCGAGCGTCGATGTCACGCATACTCTGCAGCTTGTCTGGGTCAATCTGGTTCGTTGCGAGCGGTACACTGCGCTCGTGACTCGGATCCAGTAGCCGCATTACAGGGGTGTATCCGTCAACGTCCTTCTCGCACATCATGTCAGACGTTGTGGCGCACATTCCGCGCACTTACGAATTAGTTCGGTCGTGGCTGCGAGCTTGGCTGCCTCCTGGTTAGCCACCACGTGGAAGAAGGTCTCACGCTCCGGTCTCGATCTTCCTGCCAATTTCAGCGGACCAGTCACCGTTTTGTCATGATGCCCCAGTAATTTCGACAAGTACAAGTCTCCAAGACCAGCCCCCAGCGCTGCCGCGGTCATCCAAGCGTCCGATCCATCCGAAGCTCTCGCATCGGAGTGCACACCGTTCTGGCTCAACAAAAGCTCCACAATCTCGGTCTGACTGCCCACCATCGCCAACTGAAGTGGCTGCAACATCATTGGCGTCTTCTCCTCTTCCTTGGCATCTTCTTTATAAAGCTCGTACTGCGGCTGAGCACCATGTCGAAGCAACAGACTAACCGCATCCACGAAGAACTTGGATAGTTCCTGGTTGCTGCTGCTTGTATTGCCGTTTTCTGTCTTTGGGGCTTCGTCACATGCTCGCTTGATCAGCCGTTGCAGCGGGTATTCGCCTTCCGAGTCGCTTATGTTTGCGTTGAGTCCCTTGTCTAGTAGATAGCTCAGCTGGTCGAGACTGTGCGAGTGCTGACACTGCAAGAACAGCATCGTACGCCCTTGACGGTCTCTGAAATCCAGATACTTCTGCTGCGCCTCGCCGCTTACTTGAGCCAGAATGAGCTCAGCACAAGCGCGATGCTGTTTCAGTAGTGCACAGGCAAGCGGCACAAAGCCCCACGCATTCGGAGCCCACAATTCAGCACCGACATCACACAACAGCTGAAGACACGAAGGCCACCCGTAGCTCGCAGCATAGTGAGCCACACTGTTCTCTGAGGTATCATAAGCATTGACGTTGGCGCCTCCATTGATGAGCGCAGCAGCCACCTGTGTGTGGCCATTTTTCACCGCTAGTATCAACGGCGTCTTCTTGAGTTTATCTCCCAGATCCACACGCGCTCCGTTGGCCAACAAGACGCGTACACACTCCAAATGACCATTCTGCGCGGCGAATGTTAACGGCGTGGACTTACTCGATCCTCCACTTACAGCATTCACCTCTGCAGCACCTCCACACTCGGTAAGAAGGTACTCCAACACCTTGGCACATCCGTATCGTGCTGCAAAGTGGATTGCCTGCTTGCCTCCTGGTCCTTTCTCACGAACAAGTTTGTCAGCAACTTCTCGGCCGCCTCCGCCGCTCTCTCCGGGCGTGGCAGCGAACTTGAGTAACGCGAGTGCCGTCTCCTCGCGTCCTGCTTCCAGAGCACACATCAACGGCGTTAAACGCGTCTTCGTACGTCCGAACAAGCCGCAGCGTTTGTCCATAAGAAACTTCATTGGCTCAGGAGATTCACATCCTGCCGCGTAGTGGATGGGTTCGTACCCTTGGTCGTCTTTGATCGCACTGAACTCGTCACCTGCAACAGCCCAAAGCTCCTCGAGATACTTGGTGTTCGGGTTAATAGCAGCAAGATGCAACGGTCGCAGTCGGGTCTGATGCGCTTGTTTAATAGCCGAAACAGCTCGAAACGGAGGCAACAATGTCGCATCTCCATCCGTCAAGCCATCAGCGAGCACTTTATGGTGCAGCTCATTGAATCCCCAGCCTCCATTCTTCTCCAGAGTCTCCACAACTTTACGTACAAGTCGATAGTTGCCACAGCGTGCCAAGTGACACACATTGTTCCCCACGACGTAGCCATTCGTCCACTCCCCAGTCGGGTACAGCAGCGTAAGCATCTCGACGCTAGCGTTGGGGCTACGCCATAGATAGTCCAATGCCAAGTTCGCAGCACGAGGAGCGTAGCTGTCTCCTAGCAGCGCGTTGTTGCCTTCCTTCCCTCCTCGACTGGCGTTGATCGCACGTCGATTGTAGTCACTAAAGCGACTTGTGTGCTGCCCAGTCGAGTGTGAAGGCAGAGCCACTTCTGGAGCAGCTGCAAGCTTTTCCTTGTCCACCTTCTCATCCGTTTGACGTAATAGAGATGCTGCTGCTAGGTCGTCGTTGTCGATAGCATAGTGAAGTGCAGTACGACTGACGTCGGCGCTGCGCGGAGCGTCGAACGTGCTGAGCTCTGCGTACACGTCGGTGTCGGTCGTGAGTTTCTGGAGCAGCTTGATGTTCTTGGTTAGCACAGCGCGTACGACCTCACGATTGGCCGAAAAGACGTCTCCATTGAAGGACTCGAAGGGCTGTGTGCCCAGCAGCTCTTGGTCTTGGTACTTGTCCTCGTCCACTGTCGTTCGCAGCGGAGAAATGTGCATCGCCATCTCTCGTTTGCTGAGCTTCTGGCTCTTGCCTTTGCCTCGTCCTGTGGACGTCTTGACGTCGTCCTCTCCAGCTCGACGCAGAGAAGGAGGAGGACGTTCGTTGTCTTCTACTTCGTTCTCGTCCTCCAGTACGTCCTCACCTGCCAGTTTGGCCTTCGTACGCGTCAGACAACGTTGCACTCTTGCCAGCGACTTGGGGGTGAGCTCCAACGCCGTGGTGCTCAGTTCACGCAGATAGACGTGGCACAAGATGCTACCCACGTCCACCTGCTCGTCGTACGCGACCTCGTAGCGTCTGTCCGCTGTGCGGTTGAGCCACGTGACGTGGACACTTACGTCCTCCTGAGTGAGCATGTCCTCGGTCACATCGTCCTGCAGCTGAGCTAGCCAGAACTCTTCTACGTGCTTCATGTCCTCCGCTGTCGCCATTACCACGTCGTTGTCCTCGTTTTTCTTCTCCTCCTCGTCCTTTGGAGCTATCCGGGTGCGGGTTGAGCGTCTCGTGGGTTTCCTTTTACCCTTCTTGTCCTTAGACTTACGCTTCGGCGCCGCCTGCTCCTCCTCTGGGGCGGCTAACACGGCCACGTAGCTCTGCGCAGCTAGCGCCACCTCCCAATCCGCCTCCTGCCACTTGCGCTTGCCGACCATGACGTTGATCTGAGTTTGAAACGCTGGTTGCAGTTGGCTTATCCGCGCAGATTTCGAAGTGTCTGGCGACGGTTGAAGTCCAAGTGGGTACACTTTTGGATAGGAGTTGGGTTGAAGGATTTGTATGTCAATTCCAGTGCAAAACCGGTCAATGGAATCGTACTTAAGGTAGGAACACAACAAATATCTAATTGGCCTGTTTGGAAATTTAGATTAGGGCTAACAGCATTAACCCATTATAGTGGCCATGCATTTTTGTATTATGTATTTTAATATTTAATTTGTTAAAATACATGTTTTGTGGCGTTACCTATTTTCTATTTCGGAGGCGTTCAGCAAATCGGATCCAATATTTTGTCAAAAATGGATGAAAACCACATTTCACGTAGTATCGGTCCGCTTTTGTCAAGTGTCACCCCCTTTATTGACCAATCACAGCCGTGAATTGGACCTTGGCCAAGTAGGATTTGCAATGTTTTCTCAAGTGTCACCCCCCCCCCCCTTCTGTTTCTTGAAGCCAGTGCGGCATAACCGGAACTACCGCTGACCAGCGAAGGGACCAAGCGACCAAGGACCAAAATGCGGGTCCCGTCTTCTCGCCGACAGCACTGGTGTCAGGTATGATCCGTGGTTGTGCTTAAATCAAAATCGTCTCGAGACGAAACGAAACGTGAGGAAAATGGGCGTTTGCGCCATGGATTTAGCAAGGGCATGTGGAAAACGACGAAATCGCTACAAAATGAGACTAAGACTACTATCTACGCGAATCCGAGCGGGTGGCAGAAGGCTGAGCTATCGCTACAAATTTTGCAGCATTATTTTGGTGAACGTAGCTCAACTGATGAGCCTGTGACGCTGATGTGGGACGACTTCAGTGCGCATTGGACACCTGAAGTCGTTGCATTTGCTCTTGAGAAAAATGTCGTTCTGCAACGCATTCCCCCTGGATATACGCACTACTGTCAGCCAGTAGACATAGCATGGAATAAGCCCCTTAAGGACCGGATTAGAGCGTCGTGGACAGCGTATCTACCCCCCCCCCCCCCCCCCCCCCCCCCCAACGACCAAATCAAAATTCGCATCTTACAGAAAAACGGTTCATGTTGTCAAATTCAGCGTGTTAACGCCAGGCAGTACTTAATATTTTGTAAAGTCTTATATAAGTACGAGTACTTTCTTCTGAAAAACGCGACATGCCATTTTTCCGATACCTCCAATGCTATCATATACAACGACGCCGATGGCTTAATACTGTATCATACAACCTGTTCGGCATAAAATGAACATCACTACTGCGATGAAGATGTATGTTTTATCTAAAGAAAATACCTCCCCTCTTCTTTGAATGAATCAGCTTGAGCAATCAAAAGAAACGGCAGCAAATGTACTGAAATAGGATGAAGAAACGGACAAAGCGGTACTGGCTACATGTACGAACGCAATGGCATAAAAATTAGCCTTGCATTTCAGTCCACTTAATGGAAGCCTCCTCCCCTACAACACTACGCCTTGTTGATCTTCTTCCACTGCATTGGCCACAGCCTCCACGACGTCTTCCACTGATTTCTCCACTGCGTCCTGCACAGTGTCATCGGCCGCATCTTCCGCAGCCTCGCCCACGGCGTCTGCCACGGCGTCTTCGATAGTGTCGTCTGCAATACGCTCTGCGTCCTCCCTGGCACTCTCCTCAGCGTCGTATTCAGCCGTGTCATCCGCAGAACCCTCTGCCGCATCATCTTCGTCTTTGTCACCCTGCGCTCGACGACGTCGCTTCTGCTTTCCAGCTCCAATGCCCGCCTCGCGATTATGAATATCGCGGCCGCGGCGGGGATGAGGCCGATCCTTGCCATTGTTCCACTGGAAATGCCAAATCTGGTGGCACGTAAGTGTGTTAATCTTGACATGGGGCCAGACCTTGTTGCACAAGTAAGTTCTGCATATTGTGTTAAAATTACAACCTCACATCCCATGCTTCACCTTGATGAACGTGCCTTGCTTTCTCCGACGGACTGCAACCGGGGCAATAGTTCTTCATTGATCGACGCTCGCCCACCCTGCGCTTGCGGTTGGAACATACCTTACATTGCCGTGGCCGGCGCTTGCGCTGTCCGTTGATATTTTGGAAATCAGAATTCTCACGAGGGACATGCTCCGCTGGCAGTGATCTGGCTACAACATCCACTCTATCCACTTGTGCTTGACGCTGAAAAACACAAAGACAACATGTTGTATGTCAACATGTTGTATACATGTTGCCTGTCATCATATTGTAGACTCACCTGGTCAAAATCATCTTCCGTTAGTTCGAGCATCTGTGCTTGGAGCTGCATCAGGAATTCTGCATGCGAGTCTTGTCTAGCGCCACGCTTCTTCTGGCACTCCACCGTAGATGATGTATACATTCACTACCGCGATGTCCACAGGACCGAGAAATATGGATTTGTAATACCTCTTGCACTTGGTCTGCTGCTGCAATGAATATCTTTGCTGCCGGAGCTGATCATGTACGTGTACCCCGATGGTAATCGCGCATCAAAGATGGGCAGGGTATTTCAGCGCGAACACCTCCCGTTTTCCAGTGGTCTAAATGTTGAGCATACAAAAACCAAATAGTTATGTCAGTTTCTCCCACAAACCTATCTTCAAAGCGTAGAACTCACAACAACTCTCCATTGCCCGGCTACTTCCGGTTCCCAGCAATTGTACTGGTCGCCTATTCCACCATACAAGGCTCGTCATAAGAGGGCAGTTATTGGCGACTGCCATACGAGTAGTGCCATGGGCAATGCTCTTCGGACGGTTTCGATTCTTCTCCACCATCGCATTGCAGTACCCTTGACGATCGTCTTGAATTGTTCGCACTGAGTAAACTTGCCGCTGTAGTAGTTGGTACGAGAGCTGAACCGACGTGTTGAATCGATCGGTAACGATCAAGTAGTAGACGCCGTCAATCCGAGGCGGTAGAACACCCTCAACATTGCGCATTACAGCCGCTGGGCCGGTGGTATGGTCAGCTGACCGCATTGACTCCGGTACATTTCCCAACTCCTGCGCATGTTGAGCTTTTCCGCAATAAACCTCCAGTATGTAGTCATACAACATAACATTAAGTTGTAAGATACAACATCTCTCATACAACATGTTTACTTAGACTAAACAAAGAAGATGCGAGCTCACTAGGAGCTCGCATCTTGCAACCGCACGTACCGAAGGCAGTAGGATGTTGTAGTACAGCAGGTCATAAATAACTTTGTGCCCCACTTGTGAGGATTGTTGGCGATGTACTGGCGAGTGGGATTGTGCTTGTTGCATTGCGGGATCATTGCCTCATCAAAAGCAATAACCGGCGGTATTGTGTAGTCAGCAATGAAGCTGGTCTGCAGTGCATCCACAACGGATCGCACTTTCCAGGATCTATCCGTACCGGCCCGCGCGTCAGCATTGTTGGTAAAGTGCAGGTTTGAGAGAATATACATGAATCGATTTCTCTTCAAGTACCTCCCAAATGGTCTAGGTGAAACAGCGCCAACCGCGGTAGTCGCCCAGTGACCGTAAAAGTGTCGACGCTGGGGATTAACCATCCGGGCTATAAGCAGACCCAGCAAAATCACGATTTCGTGTGGCTTGATATCTGGATGCTTGGACTCTTGCTCCATGAACTGCTCCTTTATCTTCTTTCCCGGCACCTTTTGCTTTTCAAACATTTTGTCCACACGATCAACAAGATGCTACTCGTGGTATCGTGTTGACTCCTGTGCGATCGTTCCCCACAGCTCCCGCGGCATAAAAACAAGAACAGGTCCAGCGGAGAGTCGGCAAGCCGCCTGACCTCTTCAGATGAACCATAATCACCGTTGTACAACCCAGCATAGCTCTGGTCTTCGGGAAACCTTTCAGGATCTATAGTGGTAAAGTACACATTTGCTAGTAATTTTTCAATAACAAGTAGCATCAAAAACACTTACCAAGTTGCCAGCCACCCTTCCGCAGTTTTGACAACGCAGATTCATCCTTGGCGAATTCTAGCAGCTCATCGCACTCTAGCACGGGCCATTCCGATTGAGGCTCCTCGTTCCTCGTCTGCATCACCAGCAACTACAACACTTTCGTCATCTGACAAAGCACTACAGGTTTCACCGCGATCAATTTCGACAAAGCCTTCGTCAAACATCATATCGTCGTCGTCTTCATCGCAATCAAAGTCGAGAGCGTCAAATGGAATCGGCAATGTTTCACAAACGTTTGGAGTCTATGCCTCAGTAGAAATACTGCAACCCATACGAGCACTTTAGACATGTTGTATAACAATCCCAAAAAAAATGTTGTATAATACATCATAAATTTGTGATTCTCTTACCTTGCCGTCGCTGTTGGAGGCTCACTTTCAGGGACACTTTCGTGAAGTAACCTACATGGCACACAATAGATTCATTTCAAAATCACTGAACATCGTAATCATTCCCGATGCACGTACTGCTGGGTCGCTGGTTCGCTGTCGGAGCTAGACCTCAACATTAAAATAACAACGTTTAGTTTTGCGCACAATCACAGACGTAAAACATGTTGTATAGAAAGCATGTTGTACATACGTTTCCACACTGCTGACATTTTCGCTTTGACACGCAGCATGGGAACTGGTCCGGCGCTTCTTGGTCGAATTCGGCTGCTCCACTGCATCAGTCACACGCTTCTTCCCCGCCCACTTGTCCTCCGCCTTTTCCTGCTTCTTGTCTTCCAAACGTCTACGTGCTGCATCTTTCGACTTCTTACCTGCTTGTTGATCATCATTAGCTTGATCTTGACGCTCCGTCGCCGCTGTATTGCGTTTTGAAGCAGCAGCTGCTTCCCTAGCCTCCTTTGCCAACGTCTTGCTAGACTTCTTGCGGGGTGTCTTGCCCGTCGATTTTTTCTTCTCCACGACTTTCGCCTTCGCCACCACTTTCATCTTGCCCGACGTCTTACCCGTCGTTTTGGTCTTATTCGTCGTCTTCGTCTGGGCTGAATATCTTATATGGGCTCAGCGCCTCAAATTCGTCTTCATCTTCCCACGCACTTTCTTCGGCCTAACCCTCGTCCTCCTCGTCGTATGGTTCCCAGGGCTCGTCAACTGTTTTTTTTCTTTCGTTGTAGCTGCTTCTTCCCAGACCCAGCCAGCTTTTTGGCAGCAACGGTGTGCCGCTGCTGCGAGATCAGCTCCTTGTTCCGCCGTAGATACGCGGCGTCCTTACCCATTGGAGGTGGTTTATACTGCGGTGGTCGTAAGACGGCTGGACGCGCAAACGCAAAGTCTGCGTCGGCAGATCGCTCACCCGCCAAATACGCTCGGTGGTCTCTCAGCAAACGTGCCCTGTCGCCAGAATGCACCGTCGCCAGGCGTTTCATGAACGCGCTATTTTCCAAGAGTGTTTCACGCCTCGCTGCCATTCGTTTGGTCTTCTCCCTGGTCAGCAAAATCTCAACTGGCAACAAAAGGTAGGTGCGATCGCCCCCCTCCACACGAATCGGACACAGAACCTGAACTGATCATTGAATTTGTTTGCGTCCTATTTTTTTCGCATGCAACCTAGCCCTGTGCATCGAACGTTTTATGGGGGATGTGTTTATACTTGGTTTCAGTATAGTTTGGCAGTTTTTAGAGCCAATCCCTATATAAACATGTTGTACCTACAACATGTATTCATGTTGTTTTATACAACCTTGGTCGCTGGGTGGCTAAAGGGGCCGTGTTCAAAGGTTATGGTAGATTGTAAAGATAGCAGTTCAAAGTTGACACCACCAGATAGAAAGCGTGTACTGCAGTGGCTACATGCAGCTTGGAATGAGCTCAGTGTGACGACAGTTAAAGGTTGATACAAGCACGTGGATCTTTTCTTCGACGAGCGCACGCATGAAACAACCGAACAATTGGAGATCGACGAAGTTAACAAAGAGCTGGCTACCGCTTTAAAGGCTTTATCGTGGCTAGATGGCTGCGTAGGAGAAGTTTCCTGGAACGACGACGTCGTAGATACTGTAGATACATTCACAGAGATTAGAGCTAGCTACAACAACACAATTCTTGATTCATACCTTGAACTTATCCTGATCATTAGATTTGTCGGTGCGAGGGGGGTGACACTTGACACCGATACTACGGTACGTGTATTGTGCTTTGCAGGAGGACGTCTAAAAAGTCCACAGATTATGGTGGTAATCTACAGCGATGGGGTTAATCCACAGATGTCTAGACGCTGTCCACAACGTCTCGTAAAAGTAAACAGCTCAGTGAATACATCCACAGCAGGACAAATCAATCCACCAGATGTCGGATCCTTATCTAGATCTAGTTTAGGCCAATCACAGCTTGAATATGTGTCACAGCGTGATTGATAAATTGACGAAGGACTAGTGCTCCCCTTCCAGTCAACGTCCAACAACAAACCTCTTACAGCTACCATACATTCTACATGCTGAGCAAGCCCCTTACGCGTTCTGCTCTCTCAAACCATAGTTGGCTGTGCCTCAACGGCCTGTGGACCGTACATTCTCCCTTGCGTTGGTTTTACATTTGCATTTGTAGCAGAAGCGGTTTGGCAAACATTTACGAGATTGGTTCCCATGAAGTGAGAGGCAATGATCGGCCTACTGGAAGTCTAACATATGAGCAAAAGCAAACTATGCGCCAACTGGTAATTAATGGCCTGAAGCCCGCAATAATTCGGAATGCGTTGTCTGTAGTCACACCAGAGGATATAACACCGCATCCTGACAAAGTGCAAAGCTTTGTGACATATTGCCGCAAAACCGACGAGTTGAAAATTGTGGAGAAAATAGCCAAAGGAAAAGCCTACACCGGACTAGAAGACGATAGCTCTGTGTTTTCATTTTTGTGTGAGGTGGATTCACGTGGCCCGATAGCCGTTGGTTACGGTACCAACAATAACGATTTTTTTTTATCGGTTTTACAACGAAAACGCTTATAAAGCGGTTTGATCGTGATCCAAGCAGCTTCATTTTTCATTTCGATGCAACATACAAGCTGAACCAAGTGGATTACCCGGTCTTTGTCTGTGGAATCTCAGATCATGCTCGATGCTTTCACTTAGTTGCCCAATTTGTTGCGTTCCAGCAAGAGGAACACCATTACACGTCTGCTCTCGTTTCTCAACGTGCAATGTATGCTCGTGCTCTGTAGAGCCCATGCTAGCACGATACGCCCTAGGGGATGCGGACGGAGCCCAGTACGATGCCATAACATCCGTGTTTGAGGATTGCGAGCTGGATGTTTTGATGTGCTTCTATCATGTTATCGCTAAAGTTTACGAGAGATCTAACTACATCCACCAATGAAAGCGTAGTCTCGTAGTTGCCGACATGTTTGATAAGCACTATGCAAAATCTGTCTCGACATTCTATGCTAAGAAGAAGTCTGCTGTGCGGTGGTGTCTTGCAGATCCAGATACTAAACGATTTGACATTTGTTTTTTTCTCAAGCAGTGGCTGAATGGTAAATTTGTGAAGTGGCAATACTATCGTACGCCAATCGGATGGGCAACTACAAACAACCCAGTGGAAACATTCAATACCAAGTTACACGCTAAGGGAACGCATGCTGACGGGATCTCTGCTTGCCAACTGCAACTCTGATGCCGGATAGAAAGTGTACTGTCAGTTCAAGTTCAGGATAAACCCAAAGCTAGCGACAAACTTCGATGTCGTGCAACAGCATTGCGTCGCCAGAACTTCCTCGTTGAATCACCACTTCTTGACGTGCTTGACGATTATCTCAAAGGCAACTCCTAGAATTTTCGTAATACCGAAGAAAAAAACTGGGGAAGTTGTGGATGTTGCTGTGCAACTCGGAGCAAACGGGGCTAGAAGTGAACGTGACGAGCAGCCCGACGCAGGTTGGCCTGTTGATGTGATCAACCGGAGCTGCCCGTGCAAATACGTTTTCCACAAAGGGTGTTGTGTTCACCTACTCTTCGCTTTACACGTGCTCTTCGGCACCGACCAGCCAGGGTAACGGACGTTGTTCAACCGGAGACGGCATACCAAGAGGAAGACGTTGGAGGATCAGATCAGGAAAGCTGTTGCAGCAAGTCAGCAAAAACGTGGACGGCCTATTCTCAACGGACCCGCGCTAGCGTTAGTGTACATATCAGTGGTTCGCACGAGACATCACTGCACGAGCAAGTTCTTTAAGAAAATAGACCCCTTTTGCCTGACGATATGTTGAATATTGT
Source organism: Phytophthora betacei (assembly GCA_011320135.1). NCBI lineage: Eukaryota > Oomycota > Peronosporomycetes > Peronosporales > Peronosporaceae > Phytophthora > Phytophthora betacei. The sequence goes on from JAANHX010000077.1 coordinate 1,821,409, forward strand.
GCAGATAAAGCGTCGAGATGTACGATGTACATCGTGTAGCTGTTATTCTAGCAACCATAAATCTCAATAACTGTGACAGACGTCTGTAGCAATGCTACCGATAACATAATACGTCTGACAGTCTGGATAGTTTATACGCTATATCTCAGCTGTAGCTAAACTCGTTGTTCACTGTATCGTACGTTGAATGGAGATGGCGGCACCGCATTACACTATAATATATTGTCGCCAGAAGGTTTTTACAGACGACTGCTGTCGGTGACGGAAACAACATCGCCGAGCGTGTTCACGATCATCTCCGCTCGACATATACCTCACTCGTAGAGTGAACGGAGCCTCCTCGCTAGCTTAATGTCTACACTTTGTGTTAAGACTTTCTCCGCCAGTAAGACTACGATATGATAGTATGAATGCGTCAGATAACACTAGTTCAAGTCGGGGATAATCATTAGACCCTGTGTGTTATCGGAATCAGCACCACCAAGGTGGCGGAACTGGTCCGGAGAGCAAACATTGCGTCCTTTCACCTCTAGGCGTGATACCTTGTAGGTAGACGGAATTGTCATGTATTAATGTGAGTCCGCCCAGATTTCACAATAAGTCAAGCCGAGTTATTGTGAAGTGTGCATTGGTGTAGCATCATGGTAAGGCTTCACCAATGCGAGATCGCCATCTACGATCCGATGTGTTCAAGCTACCTCGTTCAGGATGTTGATCATACGATAGCACCCTAATTACTAGCAGCGACACAGTCTCGCTATCATATTCGTCAATACGAGTCTGATATCGGAATTAAGACTGATAGCTATAGCTGCGGGGTGCGGCATTTGAAATGTTTAGCGGAGCGGATGCACAATGTAAAGGCAGCAAGAGCACCGTAGATACAGATACACGTGCATGAGCTTTAATATTTGAAGCTTTACTTAAATGAGGAAGTTTACTTCACATTACTACCTTAACATCTTTTGGCTTTCATATCTGGTCTTGTTGTGGAGCGGGATGCAGCCACTTCCGCGTATCCACGCCTCCATGTAAGGAGAATGAAATGGAAGGCATGATCAGGTACATGGGTGTCATTTACGGTGACGAGACCACCTTGATGTTGACTGTGTAATTCTTAGCTCTCACGGGTGCGTATACGCTTTAGCTGGTGCGTGGGCCGAATTGATGACTATCCGCTGATGATACTGGTGGCCATTGTACCGTCCAAAGGTCCCGTGATGGCAAAGCGGGGTCTCCCTTGTCGTCCTGGCGGCTATAGGTGGTTTCAGGTAGGAATCCCGGCAGTAAACTAGCATCTAGCCCCTTCTGACGCTGCACGCGCGCAACTAACAGTGCTGACGGCGCCACTCGAACTCCTCACGCAAGTACAGTAGGCAACGAGCCACAGGCCTTTGGGTATGTACGTGATCCAGGCGAGAGAGACTGAGAAACATAAGTCTGTGTGCGTGTAAGTGTGGACCACGTAAAAAAACGCTTTTTAATATATAGTTCGCGTTTCCTGGTTTCCAGCTACAGTACAGTACATGCATTTATCAAACGATCGGCCTGGTGTCGTCAGTTGTTGTGGGGTGGAGACGCGGTATTGTGGATTAGGCTCGGTCTTGTATCTGCCCACAATAGCGGGATGGGATGCCTGTAATTTCGAGAATTCGCCGGACTTCCAACCCGGTGTTATAGACAAGAAGGAATGTTTTATGGTGTGGCCAACATATATTATATAACAACATCGACTGGAACAGCGGCGCCATGTCATCGCGTGAAGACACGATATGCTTAGCTGTGCTGCTTTCGTCTGTACTACTGCTTGACGATGGTGGTGACGGGTTCTGTCGTCGCCATGGCGGTCGTTGCGGACAGGTGGCTCGTGTCGGCGGTGTGTGCTACTGCTGTCAACTGTGGAATAGACGATTGGACTTTAGATGAGTGGGGGTTGTGTATCCCAAGACCGTGCCACACAACGTCCCAGTGGGACGAGAAGGGGTGTCGTCAACCTTACAGGTCATCCCAATCCCGCAAACTAGATCGCTGATTGGTCCATCCCTCTTTTGAGACTGAGCCTTATCCCTAAAAATCCGGTGGATTCTGTGGATTTTTCATAATTCCTCTTTCACTCTCTGCATGTTAGTGAATAGGCGCAATAGATAGATAAGGCTCCAGCGAAGAAACAAGCGAATTTGTTCATAGAATCTCTTCAAGTTTTAAATTGATGACCGCGCGTGTGTGCAGTTTCGACGACAAGCGATTGAAGATGCTGTTCGCTGTGGTCAACTGCAATTGGCTTATAATCTACTTGGAGTACTGCAGGCTGGAGGTGAAAGAGGACTGCAGACGTTGATGCAGACTAATAACAAGGGAGAGACGCTGCTGCACTCACTAGCAAACTTGCATCGGATTGGATTCAACGCGCTGGCTCGTAAATTTGCGTGGGTTCTCGTCGACGCTGGCGTTTGGGTCGATACAAGAGACCGGAAAGGGAACCTCTCCTTCCATCACGCGGCGAAGCGAGGCAACACTCGGTTCATGGACTTCTTACATCATCAACGCGGTGGACAAGACAGTGAGAATCATGTTAACGAACGTGGTGAGACCCCGTTGCTTTTTATGCTCAAGTAGACGCAGCGAACCGCTGATTTGACTGAAGACGCGATGCTGGTCACGGTCTTTTACGAAATGGAGCACCCGCTGTTCTCTTTCGAAGTCTACGCTCTTCTTCCGTAAGAGGAATCTCTTGTGACGACGAAGTACAATCGTGGGAGCCTGTGGAGACCACTATGCTTGCTGAAGGAGACGAAGATAAGCTCCCACCACTTGTGCGTGTTGCTATAACCCCGGATACCTTCACAAGGTATCACACACTAGCGCTCTTCACTCGATACAGTGCTGATCTATCCGCTGTCGACGGCCAAGGCAACACGCTGCTCATGCACTTGCCGCGCAAAACTTGACCGCCGAGATCCGTCTCGCACTCGGACTCGTTGAGTCAGTGCCGGACCCGAAGAATGCAGTATTCTCTGCGCGTCCCAAAGGCGAGTGTGAAGACAGCACTCGCCCAACGCAACACGAAGGGACTAACAGCGCGCCATATCGCTGTCCAGCCACTTAATCATGGCTCGTACGAGAACACGTGGTTGTTGGAGATGCTGGTCGGTGCGGGTGGCGATCTGCACGCCAATGATTCTTCGGATAAGTCCGCTATCGACAACGCACGGGGTCAGCGCTCCCGCTTCGTACTTGGCTTCCTGGAACGCACATTTCCTGATATCGTGACAGTCCAAGCTGAAGATACGGAAGCTCCTACCGTATTCACTGTTGCTCCGACGTATCCGGACGATGCTAATGCGTACTTGGCGGACTAGGCAAGATCTCTCGCTCTTTGGTTGTTACTCGGATAGATGAAGGCTATTACTACAAGGGAGCGAGTCAAGCGCATTCAGAACGTGATGAAGAGCTGGGCGCGTTGCTGACTAATGTCCATGCGAAGAAGGGTCTACAGCTCGTCCAAGACAGACACGAGGACGTTTATGTGCTGTTCACACACCGGAGATGGATCGGTGACCCGGGAAAGTTCCGAAGAACGACGTTCCGCGATGAAACGGAGGCGGCGAACGACTTCAAGAAGATCTTCTGGAACAAGACGGGTAACACGTGGGAAGCGCGTTGTCCGGATGAGTTTGTCAAGAAGTCCACCAAGTACAACCTCGTTCAATGCGCTAGCTACTCGACGAAGGTGGCAAAGAGGTCGCCTGATCGTTTCGAGAGGACGTGGAAAGCGGTGCAGGGCCCGAAGCCCCGAGATGCAGATCTAGCGGCATCGCCTGGCGTCATGATGATGCTCGCTGCCATCACCGAAGTGCACAACTTGCAGCTAGCAACACAGACATACGGTGGTTTTGCTTTGCCACTAGCGAAGCAGGAGGACCTTTGTGCTGCGTCAGAGAGTCTAGCTGAGCTCCGAAGTTTTCGTGAAAGAAAAGGACAAGGTGGCTCAGCAGATCCGTGCTGCTAGTGGGGACGTAAGTGACGAGGGTGCTACCGAGCGTGCTCTCTTTGCTACTCGCCATGAAGCGCTGTCGCTACTACGAGCTCATGCCACGTCAAGAGAACGCGCTTGTTGCTTGGATCAAGTCCTTCGATCAGGTTGGCGAGGTAAATGCTGAATTCACACGCGTACGAACGCTGTCTTACATCATGGAGACGTACAAGATGCTTCTTGGAGCCAAGCGATCGCAACATATTCATCATCCGCTCGCGTACTGTTTTCACGCGTTACAAGTGCGTCTTGCGATAGTGGAGTCTACAAACCTTGAACGTCGGCTCATCCAGCGCTACTGCTTCGGTGGCTTACGCTCTCAAGATGCACGAGCGTACCGCATCAGCAACGTGCTCGAGGTGGAACATCGTTCGATCTCATGGAGCCACGCAGACACATTTACTATGGCATGGAACAAAGCGCTCGAACTTGATGGGCATCCTGTCTCGAGGACTGCGTGTGGCTCCTCCCGAGGCTTCGCACAACGGGTATGCGTACGGTAAAGGTCTTTATGTCGCCACATGGCGGAGAAGAGTATTTACTACTGTGACGAGCCGTATACGCTACTAACACTGGACAGGTCATAAGACACGACGACGAACGTACACTTCATGGTGCTGTGCGAGGTCGCATTGGATAAACCCATGGGGCTGACGACGGATATCTCATGGAGACATCAGCAATTATCACTCGAGAGAACAGATAGCATCAAAGTCTTGGCAAAGTACACCCAGGAAAAGGAACGATCGTTTCGCCATGATCTGGCGCGAATGTTCATCTCGGACGTGCAGTGAAGCTGGGAGGTACACTCCTGTTCGATCGTCTTTGGGCCAAAACGAAGCCCTCCCCCAATCCGAGTCAATGGGCTGAACGCCGGGTGCAGCTTATCTGCTATACAAAATCGGATGCTTTTCAACACAATTTCCATTGGATGGAAATCGATACTTCTGTATGTATTATGCAGAACTGGTGGTATTAGAAACTACTATGGTTATCACCACAATGTCGTGCGTCACGCCTCGACAATAAACGATGCGCTGTAACGTTAAGCCCTTCGTGATGAATTTGTTAATCAGCGCAGGAAATTGGTCCACGTCCAACAATTGCCTCGCACCATTGTTGAGCTCACCCGCCAATTGTAGACATCTTTTGGCCCAACCGAATATCCAATCCACAACTCGGCGAGGCAAATTTCTCAACCTGATGTTTCCGTCGCTGTCTTGAACTGGAAGTTGTTTGGTTTGCCAACATGGTTGGGTCAAGTTTATACTTCTTCTGTAGTAAAAGTATGCATCGTTTTGGACCTGCGCCACCTTGAAGAATGCTATCCACCTCTAGTTTTATCTGCATGTCAATACCAGATCTCTTTCGGTGCGTTAGCGACTGGCTATGGGTACCACTAGCTCCAGCTTCGCATGAAGAAGTCGTTGTGGAATCGGTAGAGCAGAACTATGAAATCTTAAGGAACCGTAGACGACGAGAGCACGCCTCATTCAAAATGCAAGTGTAGGCACTCTTGCGACGTTCTGTCGGCCCATACGTGCGTAGATGGCTGTATTCAGATGTATCAGCACTGTGTAGCGCTGTAACAGCTGCACCTTCCGTAAAATGTGTTGAGATAAACCGGAAGGAACTATGTGCGACGCTAGCAGTATCACCCTCAGGCGGTGAGACCTCTGGATCTTGTTTATCGTCGCTCATGACTGCGGTTCAGCGCCTGTTGGTGAATGTGCCGTCTCGTGTCATACTAGGATGTCTTAAAATATCAAAATGTCGTAACACACAGCTGTAATACAAATAAACGGGACAAAGTACATTTATACCACATTTTCACTATTGAAAAGCATCCTTTTTTTTCAAGTGTTGAATTCCATCCTTTTTTGTATTGAAAATAATCTCTTTCCCTGAACGCCCTCCCATCTTCTCTGTTGACACAACAAAACCTCGCGACTCTTTTTGAAGATCCGAGCTCCACGGTAGGTGCTGTGCATACTGTGAGCGACGCGGATCGACCACTATCCGTCCTACAAGACAAACGCAGTGTTGCCATTGAGCTAATCGTTCGAGATAAATCTCACACCCGTTGACAGATGCATCGTGTGGAGCTACAGTCACGCCGGACAGTGGCGCAGGGTACAGCTACTCTGCAAAGCTGTATCACAATGTCCGCCGCACAACGCAAATACCAGAGGACTATGCGCTCGTGCATTCTCCTCTGTCCAAATTTGCCGAGCTTGTGGTGTACCAAGAAGCTCAGGCGAGTCTGCGTTACCTCGTGGAAGTGGAGACGGTACGTCGTTAAAAAGGTAATTGACTTAAGGTATCCTACGTCTGGAGAAGATCTTTGGTCTCCAGTCCCTTCTTGAAGGCCTTGACGACGCGGATATGAGCGCGGATCAACGCGAAGCTTTGTAGCCACAGCTGCTGCCCCCGTGCGGACGTTGCTTCACGTACCTGTTCGACATCAACTTCGCGACATAAAGCCATCCAACTGGGGGCGTTCTTGGTCGAAATGGAGCGTAACACGAGTCCCAGAGGCAGCGAGATGAAGCCCATTGCGATACAGGCGAGCCATTGATCGATTTCTAGCGGCGTACAGTTGAACCAGTCGCCTGTGAGCTGCACCATGACCACCTGCATAGCGATCTGAAGCACGCAGACGTAGAGGAACACGCGGTTCTTCGTGATTCCTTGGACGATATTAAGCTCGTCGTGGATCTTGCGACAGTTGAGTTCATTGAACAGCTGCATCCACACGAAGGTGTTGAAGACGATCGTCATGTGCTTAGTGGAGTCGTTCTTGTGGTCTTCTCCCAAGTCATTTAAGCGACCCGAACGAACGTTAAACCATTTCTCACCAGTGAAGACAATAGCCAAGAGCAGAGCAAGCTGGAAGATCGACTGACCGAGGATGTGCTTACTCATCTTCTTGGAGATAAGTGGCTGCGTCTTAGGGTATGGCTTGCGCTCCAGTAAAGCCTGGGTGGGCTCTTCCGTTGCCAATGCGAGAGACGCGAACGAGTCCATGATCAAGTTAACCCACAGCATCTGGACAGCGGAGAGCGGAGACTGCTCCAAGACCACAGCGCCGATGAACGCGAGCAGGACGGCGACCACGTTGACTGTCAATTGGAACTGCAGGAACTTGGAGATCGAGTCGTACACGTTGCGTCCCCACTTGATGGCGTTCACGATCGAGTTGAAATTGTCGTCCATGAGGATAATATCCGACGCGTCCTTGGCCACCGCAGTGCCGCTGATGCCCATCGCGAAGCCCACGTTCGCTTTCTTCAGTGCAGGAGCATCGTTCGTGCCGTCACCAGTCACAGCAACAACTTGAGGCCCGTGAGGCATTAAGCTGCTTTGCATCAAGCCTGTTACTAACGTATACTTGTCCTTTGGTGACGACCGTGCAAGAACTCGAAGCATGGGCCAGATCTGATCAAATTGCTCCTGAATGATGTTGCCCTGTGCGTCCAGAACTCTCGAGCGGAATGTCTGTCCGTCCATGACGAGAGATCCATCGCCTTGTGAGATAATACCGCACTTACCAGCGATGGAGCGTGCAGTGGTAATGTTGTCTCCAGTCACCATACGAACCGTGATCCCTGCGCGCTTGCAGTGTTGAATAGCCCCAGGCACTTCCGGTCGTACCGGATCTTCGATACCGACAATCGCGATGCACGTCAAGTCCTTCTCCACATCTTCGTCTGCCCAGGTGTTGAGCTCTTCAGCGGGGACGTCAAGGTCACGATAGGAAAGACACAACGTGCGGTATCCTTGTGACGCGTACTTGTCGATCACAGTTGAGCCAATCTCGCTCTTCCGAGCGGTACTCAGAGCTTCAGTCACTCCGTCCGTACGCTGCATCTGCTTACACAAGCCGAGAACGACTTCAGTAGCGCCTTTCGTGTACACTCGACACTTGGATTCTCCACGACGAACCACGACAGACATACGCTTTTTGGCACTGCTGAACGTCAGCATGTGGACGATCTCGTTGGTAGCGCGGATATCCGCGTACTCGACACCACCGTCGCGGATAAACTGGAGCAAGGCGCACTCTGTCTTGTTGCCAGTGTGTTCTGGAAGTCCGTTCTCCACTTTAGGGGGTAAAATCTCAGCAGTTGAGTTGATAACGACGCCGTGGCAGAGTGCTTCCTTCGTCTCGTCACTTAGCGCGCCGATACTGTCGGTAGCAGACGAGAACTCGGCGTCTCCGATCCAGATCTTCATGACTGTCATGCGGTTCGTCGTCAGTGTCCCCGTCTTGTCCGAACAGATCGTCGTGGCGCTGCCCATAGTCTCACAGGCGTCGAGATGTCGGACGAGGTTGTTATCCACCAGCATCTTCTTCACAGAGTACGCTAGCGCAATTGTCACGGCAAGAGGTAGACCTTCTGGAATGGCTACAACCAGCACCGTGATGGCAATGATAAAGAAGTTGAGATAGTCGCTGATGTAGCCATTCTTCCACGGCTTATCATTAACTGCGAACTTGTCGATGGAGAAGCGAATCGCCATGATCACAAACACCAGCAACGCCACAATGGTACCGAGCTTACCGATGAAGATAGTGAGGTTGTAGAGCTTCCCTTCAAGCGGAGACTGCGAGTCCTCGACACCGTCAAACTCGTCCTTGTCGTCTTCAGCTGGCACCTTTGGAGTGTCCATTTCGACGTAGATCTCGTCGGTCTCCTGACGTCCATCTGCACTGTTCTTGTTCTTGTCTTCATTAGGTGTTTTCTTGCTTGCTGTTCCGTTGATCAAGCTCTTAATGATCCCAGCCTGCGAGTTTTCACCCACACACACTACCAGCATTTTACCCAGCCCCTCCATTACCTTGGTACCTGACAACAAGAACGGATTCTCACGGTTCTTTGTGAGTAAATCGGACTCTCCAGTCATGGCACTTTCGTCCATTTTGAGTTCTTTCTCGTCGAATACCATGCCGTCCGCTGGAATGATATCACCCAGATCCACACGCACAATGTCACCTACTAGCAGGTTCCACTTGCCCACTTCAGTGGGTGCTCCATTGCGAATTACTTTGATCTTTTCGTCCTCTTTTACAGCGTTTAGAGAACGGAACTGTTGTTCTTTTTGATAGTCGTTCACGGCAGTCACAAGAGTGACCACGACGACAGCCAAGATGATACACGCTCCTTCGACCCATCCAGTCTCTTTGTGGTCTCCAACAGTGGAGGATAGGACGATAGAGAAGATACCAGAGATGGTCAAGATAATGATAGTGATGTCTTGGAACGCATCCCACATGAGAGCAAAGAAACTCTTGGCTTTAGGTGGAGGGATGTAGTTCCTACCGAAACAATCTTCTCGTCTGCGTAGATCATCGGCATCGTTTGCGTCGAGTCCTTGTCGGAGATCAACGTGGAGAGCAGTAGCGACGCCGTCCAGTCCACCGACACTTTCGAGCTGTTCGCCTACTGTCTCGTGTGCAGTCTCTACGAGACGGATGAGATCACCAGTCACCACTGTGAACGCCATTGCGATTCCGCCAGTCGAACTGGAATTAGATAATGTGCGGCGGTTGTGAGCTTGCTAGGTCAACCGCAAGTTCCAAAATGAGCGACACCGGCTAGTAAAGAAACATGTTCAACGGCATCACTGCTATTCCTGGCCAGATATGCTGCTGCCGCTTAGTTACGCTGGGCACGATCGAATCTGACTAGCAATGTGATGGAGGGAAAGATACGCGGAGTAAATTATCAGTTTTCGAGAATATGCGAGTGAGGGTCAGCTCCACCAATTTACGGTGTCAACAAACCATTTAAAAGTGTAGAACCACCAATCGTATAGACAGGCCCACACACATAGAAAAAAGGCATCATAATCAAACAAAAAGTGTTCTGCCACCACAAAATCTACTGAACCATCAAAATAGATATTTATCTTCAACATGTCTTCCGTTTTGTTATTATAAATGGCAACACAGGCGGCCTATGCGTAGGAAGCAGCTCATAAACATTCATTGCAGCTCGTAACGACTAAGGCCAATGAGCGAAGGGCAAGACAGCGACTCGGAAGGTCATTTACAGCTAGAAGAATGGGATTCCGGCGCTGACGACGACGCTGAGGCCGGGCGGCGACCACTGTGGACGCGGATTTGGCGCTCTACACAGCCGGATACGTTAGCAGAGTACCGTAATTGCCTACCGTCATACGCCGACAAAAGCAACTCGGTTGGATGTACAATAGACCATTTATTCAACAATGACTACAATCTACATCGCTGTGGGCACTCTATCACGCAACTGGTCCTGTGTCGGTCAAAGCGCTGCAAAGCACAGCTAAAGCGTCTAGAAAATGATGATGTTGGACCACCGATGCGCTGTCCGTGTAGATACAAATTTAAACTATGTCTCGCGTCAGATTTGGGTGAGGTATTTCAGCAAGGGATTCACGTGATGGACATAAACGATCCTCCTACTCCTGTGGAGCGGAGGCTGACACAAGAAATGAAGAGCTATATTATTGAAAGCCTTAGTGCCGGAGAGAAAACAACAGCTGCCAGACTACATACACTGCTTTGTACCTTCGTAGACAACAATACCATGGCCGGGCCCGCCCCCAAAAGCACCCAAGTTAGTGATTTTGTGAAGAACTGGAGAAGAAAGAACCCCAAGGACTCCATGGCTCCGTTGATTGCGCTCTGTAATGGTCGCCTTTACGACCAACAAGATCTTAGGACACTTTCGGACATAGACATGGTGATTTTGTGCGACTCTCAACCGAATACCCATCCTCAGGATACTGAACGAGTATCGCATCTCGGCGATGGCTCCAGCGCATATCCTTTGCGAGTTGGGATGACCTGCTTACGCATGGTAAAAAACTACATCGACGTGCAAAACAACCCCAACTGCACTACCATTCTTCACATAGATAGTACCCACAATATGGCTATCAATGGCTATGTGGTGTTTGCTTTTGGTTATTCGGATCTCAGTGGGCAATACTTTCCAATGGTGTACTTTTGCACGTCACAGAAGCGGGCAATCGACATTGGATGGTGTATCCAGTTTGTAAAGCGAGTGTGCATGGATGTGCGTGGAGCATGTTTTGCACCTGAATTTGTGATGATGGACGCGGACAAAGCTCAGTTCAACGCGTGCGTCACAGAGCTTCCACACACAACTGTATTAATGTGCTGGTTTCATGTCACTAAAAATGTATGGAAGCACTCTCAACAGAAAAAGGTACATGCCAATGAAACTAGGAGTGTGTTCCCCGATCTGTACGACATCCACTACGCCACGGAACAGCAGTATCCTACAGTTAAAGACCGAATTATTACGAAATGGAAAGGGTTTCCACTTGGATCTGCCGCCCGTAAGCTCACGGATCATATTGTGAAGATTTGGGTAAAATCGCACAGATTCTCACGGTGGCAGGCCTATTGGACCCCAAGTGGTTGTACGGCAACAAACAACCCGCTGGAGCAATACCATAGAAAGGTGAAGTTGCAATGCCCAGGTGGCCCAGCTAATCCTGCTGAATTGCTCCAAAACTTGAATGGGGCCCGGCTAGTTTTCCTTAATAACGATATGGTGTATGAGTCGGTTTCCACGGCTTCAGACCGGCTAATGAGGTTGTATCGGCTTATGCACACCCGCAATTGCCTTTCTGTACACAGGATTCCCCCTGTCGGATATGTTGAAGCAGATTTGTACAGAGTGAAGCAGTCGGCCCTAAGGCTTTCCGCGACAGAGAAAAAGCTTGTGGCCAATTCGATTCGATCTGTAAATTCAAGGCGAATGCAGACACAGTTGGAGGATGGGTAGTAGACACTAGAAGTAAATCGTGCTCATGCGCTTATAGCCGCAAGCACGCGATGTGCTGCCATGTTGTCGCTGCCTGTGTCCAAGGTGGCGTTGCTTGCCCGGGTGTGAGTATGCGCACTCGTCAGTTTGTACGGCCAGCTCATACTCATCACGCAGACCAGCTCTCCTCATCATCATTCGGAGAGCCATCTGATTCAGACTCTGTGGATACAAGGCAACTTAGTGAGGCTGAATCTGCCATAGAGAATGCAGCAAATCATCTGCAGTCACCCTATGCGAGCCCGGTGCTATCAACTGCAAGTTCCTCCTCCACTGACACGGTCATTCTGGAATATGACGAGGTTACGGGACATTTAGAGGCTCGAACAATGCCACCTCTTAGAGTCATGTGCGAGGCTTCTAGGCGGCCAGATCAAGCGGCCATCGGAGCCTGTACAGCAGTCGGACAACTTCCAGCAATGCATAATGAATCTGGCAGCGCCCGTGGTATCGACAATGCTAATGAAGAAGATGATATTCCATATCGTCGACGTTCGACTCGCCTGCAGAAACCAACAAAGCGTGCTGTTGAATCGCGTTTGCAAAGCAGGAAGTGGAGTAGATGCTGATATGACTTGTTGATGCTTAAAAATTAAAGCCCGATCAGCCTGGACGCCATGAAGAATCGTGTGCACTTACATGGTGAGTTTAAACTGATTTTAGGTATATACGACAGCTGTGGAGCATGCACAAGGACAATGGAATATGTTGCTGTTGTGTGTCCAAGGCGGCGCTCGGGAAACGCTTTGATTGCGTCTGGTGCGCAGTGAGTGTGGTGCGCAAGAAGGCGATGCAGGTCTCCAACGAGCGTCTGGACGAAGCGCGCGACTCTCTCTCACGTCACGCGAAGCGCGGCTGTCTATTGACATGCTGTACGAGCAGGATGCGGTGATCCCGAACGCCGAGGGCTCCGAGAACAGCGTCGATATCCAGACTACGCTGCTCAGCGTCACCATTCAGACCCGCAACCTCGCTACGAACCACTTCGTCGCCCGCACGCGGCCAAGTTGCTGGCGTTCTTGTTGTGGGATATTGATGGGGCAGTTCGACTTGTGCTATTCGAATGCATCGGACAACGCGTCATCCATTCGCGATCAGCTCGTACTCCAGCCTCGGACAGACTTCGGTAGACATCGTGCTCTTCATCATTGTGGAGCTTCTGATATACCCCAAGAGCGCCATGTATTTGCTGCGACAAGACGTTAGAGATGCTCTTTAACGATGCGTTGCTGTACTCGGAGCCGGACCACACCGCCATCTTCATGCAGATGAAATAGACCTACTTAGTGCTCCAATCACTTTACCTATGCTAATGATTTGAACAAAAGCACTGACATGGAGTGTTTATTAGCAGTGTGCTAAATGTAACTGCTTCCTAAATGTGTGGACACTCCACTTGAATTTTGTGCGTGGTAGCTGTCCACCATTCGCGTGCATTGTCCTATATTTTTGGTGGCAGTTCCAACTTATTTGGTGGAGTTACACCTGCCTTAGCTCTCTTAATTGCCCCCGTTGGATTTGAGCTAAGTGCAGTCAAATGGGTAACATCATGCCACTTAAAAAGAAATCCACGACTGCCTCTTTGATCGTCGAACCAGCCTTGTCGAAGATTCACTGAGTATACACTTAAAAGACACTGCGAGCTTTTAGGGATCAGTTACGTCCGGCATGGGTGGTGCAGGCGACGATCTGACGTAAGGTTGTGAAGAGCCCCGCGCCACTCAAGCTGTAACCCCACTTTTGCTCTATCAGATATTGGTTTTCGACTAAACGGCGGAGACACGTTTGCACGGGCTCGACCTTTCCCGTAGTAAGAAAAAAAAACTTGCCGATGTTACATCCCAAAAACTTAGAAGCAATGAGAGCCCGTCGATTGAATCTTGAGTTTTCGATGGTCAGTTTTAGATCTACGGTGGGTTCTTATCGACAGATATGTAGATTCGCTCAAATTGATTTATCAAGTCCATTTGCATCAGAGTCAACAAGAAGGAATCTTACTATCACGGAGGTTCCGAATTTGTGCTCAGTAGTGCTGCGATGGTACACAGTGCTTTTATGGTTGTATCTCTTGGCAGTGACATGAGGTGGTAAGCTCAAATCAGTTTAAAGAAACGTGGGAGGGTGTCAACTCCACTCACTTCAGAATTTGACTTCGCGCAGCAAAATCAACAAGAAAAATCCAACAACAATGACCGAGTACGGCAAACTGCAGACCCCGACTATCGATGATCGTCTTAGCACCGTCAGCAAGGACCCCCACGAAGACGATGTCGAAGAAGAGTCTTACGATACGAAATCCCCCGCAGAGAGAATCGCGTGGGGATTTTTCTACACGATCGCTTCTCTTGCAGCTCTCTACTTCTTCATGGTAGCTGTCAAGTTCATCGGAGACGGGTTTACCCTCGCGTTGGGTTGTGACACAAAGGGTGCCTTCGACTTCGCCAACAACCCCGTAGCTGGTCTCATGATCGGTACCGTGGCTACAGCACTGCTCCATAGTTCGGGTACTGTAACATCCATCGTCGTGGCGTTGGTTGGTTCCGGTGGTATGACTATTCGCCAGGGTGTATATGTGATCATGGGCGCTAATGTCGGCACTTGTGTGACTTGTATCATGGTGGCGTTCGGTCAAGTGGGTGACCGTACTCGTTTCCAACGAGCCATGGCTGCTGCTACAGTACACGACATGTACAATATCTGGTCAGTGTTTGTGATGTTTCCCATCGAAGTGATCTTCCATCCTCTGGAGAAAATGTCCGTGGCAATGTCGAACGCCAAGACCAGTAGTGGAGCATTCAACAGTCCCGTGGATGCCATCGTAAACCCGTTGACTCAGAAGCTTCTTTCGGTCGACAAAAAGGCCATTTACAGAGTTGCAACAGGAGAAACCATGTGTACGGAAGACCAGTCGTTCGTCAAGAGTGGTGCTTTCCACAATTCCAGCTTGAGTGACGGTAGTATCGGTGCTATCACTGTCGTTATCGGCTTCTGCATTCTGGTATGTGCACTATTGACGTTGGTGAAAATGTTGGCCAAAGTGTTTATGGGTCCAACGAAAAAACTCATCTCCAAGTTACTTAACTACAACGGATACATCAACATCTTTGTCGGTACTTTGATCACATTTGCCGTCCATTCGTCGACTGTTGTCACCTCTACACTCACTCCAATGGCAGGTTTGGGTGTCGTGACACTGGAACAGGTGTATCCATTGGTGATCGGAGCCAACCTGGGCACGACTGGAACTGCGTTGCTAGCCTCTCTCGTGACTGGGAAGGCCGACTCTGTGGCTATTGCTCTCGTACATTTCTGGTTTAACGTGATCGGGATCTTCCTGTTCTACCCCATCCCGGTCACACGGAAGCCGATCCTCGGCTGGGCACGCTCGCTGGCGTTTTTCAGTGCGTCGTGGCCTCTAACTGCGGTTATCTTCCTCATTGTACTCTTCCTGGTAGCACCGGGAATTCTGTTGGGCTTGGTGTACATGTGCACCGCTGACAAGGTTGTGGCTCAAGTGTTTGGATGGATCGTTGCAGCTGTCGTTTTGGTCGCCTTGGCTGGTTTTCTCTTGTGGTACAAGAAGAAAGGTGGTCGTGAATTGTGGCTCAACTTTTTAGAAAAGAAGCGATTAGAACGTGAAGGCAGCGACGAGCACATTTACGCAAACCACACCGAAACGGTATAAGACACTAACGGTATCTTCATTTCTTCTTTACTTTGTTTTCTTTTTGCTCGTTCACTTTGCGCTCATACGAATAAATACATTTTCTTTTATTGTAGTAAATAAAATACAGACCAAAAGGGCTACTACTGTAGTATTATTTTCACACAGATAATGAGCTCTTACGTGTTTTTATCTAGACTATATGAGCCTCCCTTGCTGGGGTGTGATGTACCACATTATTAGCGTTATAACCGCTCAAACTACCAGAACGAAAAGCACGAATATCCACATCGTTGAATCCTACAAAACGTAGAGTTACGCTGTTAAAAAAGATAGATAGGCTGCGTCCATAATGTAGTTCTTACCGAGTCGTCGTAACTCTGCATCAATGACGTCATAGTGAGGAATCGCCTTCTCCAACCCCTCAGTATCCAATTCTACGCACAAATCAAATTTATTAAACCACAAATCCAACAGCACTTAAAACCGCTTTTGCTTACCAACCGCAGCCTTGTTGCCTGCAAGAAATCGCACGCGCATGCTCATTTGAGGCTCCAGATGAACTAATTCACGTACGAAATCCTCTGCTTTCTCCACCCGATGCAAGTGTTGCTAATAAAATTCGTGCTTATTAGTTGTCACATTCTATTAAATTTCATAAACTTTATGATTCCTCCCACCTGTGTCGCTTCAACGCCAAACTGCAGTCTCGACCTCAAACATGGTGACGCTGCTGCATTCCAGTTCGGAAGTCCCAAATACTTGGCCACATCTCGCACCTCCTGCTTGGTCAAACCGTTAAGCGGACTCACTACTTCAAACTCGGTAGCTGCCACCAGTCCTTCACAAAATATTAACTTTGAGAGTAGAAATGTAATAATAACAACAAAACAGAAACGTACCAACTCTGGTAGGATCCAGCTGGTCATCAGCATTCGTGCCGTTATATAGCACAGGCTTAATCTCTTCTCCATGTTGTTGCATTTCCTGCCACGCAAACTCTGCCACTTGATTCAACGTCGAATACAGCGTCGTCTTGCAATAGTAGCAACTTTTGCCCTGATTGGCGACATATCCCTCGAGTTTGGCTTCATCCGTGTGGCATTCCCACAATGGGACTCCAATATGGGACGCAACTTCTCTGGCTTGTCGAAACTGCACGGAGGACAACGCAGCGGATCTCCCAATACACGCAGCGCTTGTATCTGGGAAGACTTGGAACACCAACGCAGCAGCTAGAGACGAGTCCACGCCGCCTGAAAACGCCACCACGTTGTTGATCGGCAGTAATTTACTCGACAAAACAGGGATCTGTGCTCCTCTAGAAGCCACGGTCTGAAGCAGACGATCAACTTTTGTCGCGAGCATTGCTCCCGGTTTAACGTCGAGGCAGCGTGTCCGATAATGGAGACCTTTCACGTACGTCAGGATGAAAAAGGTAAACTTGATGAGTGATTGAATACGCTTTTACACAGGTTTTAATAAGCTGTTTGATCGGAACCTCCAGCAGTTTATAATGTTTCCTGTGGAATTATATAATTCGATATTCACCATGTCTGCGTTCGGCTATCTGCTTGACCGCAGCGTGGGGCTGCCAAGTCGCGCCTATCGCGACAGCTTCTACACCCGTCAGACTGCCACCTTACTGCAGCACGCGCCGTCGACCAGCAACTTCATCTTCCGACAAGGGATGCGTGTCTGGAGCTTCTCTTTGGACCCAGCGGAGCAGCGTTTCCTGCTGGTTGGTACTTACCAGTCCCAACTTTTGGTATTTGACCTGCACACACTAGACGAAGCCGACGCCACCTGTACCTCTATGTACACCACGACCAACACTCTCGATCCCATTTGCGCTGTTGGAGCCAAAACGGAGAGTGCCCAAACCTTACAATTTGGTATTTCGATGGTCGACTGGTACCCTGTCGACGGTGGGTTGTGCATTTCCAGCTCGCTGGACGAACATGTGAAAGTTTGGGATTTCGAGACTTTTTCTTGTGTCAGTACATTACATTTACGTAGTAAAATATTCAGTGCAAGGTTCTCCCCCGTGGGTACAACACACACGTTGATCGCTGCTGCGACTTCACGAGGAGAAGTGCGACTGGTGGATATGGAAAGTGGCGCCACCGCGCACAGTTTATTAGGCCATAAAGACGAAATTTGGACACTGGACTGGTCTCCAGCAAGTGAATTTTTAGTTGCCACAGGCTCAAGAGATGGCGAGATTCGGCTCTGGGATATCCGACGATCAGGAGCGACGGCGTGTTTATTGTGTTTAAACCACGAAGGAAAGGCCACTGTACCGGGTAGATCGAGTTTATACACTAATGTGAAAAGAGAAAACCCCATGTCGTTATCGGTTGCTGCTACAGCCAGGAAGCGACAGCGTGTGGGTGGAGCGTCAGAGGCTCAAGCAAGAGACAGACAACGAGTGAGGTCCAGAGTGGATGACCATCATTCAAGACTACACGCCTCGACATATCGAGAGAATAGGAATGATCCTCATGCTGCAGCGACGATGTCACTTGCTATTGCTCATTATGCAGGGGTGACGAGCTTGTCGTATACCCCTGATGGAAGATTTCTACTGAGTAAAGGCATGGACGACAAGCTTCGATTATGGAACGCGACGTCGGGGGAACATCAGTTTATGAATTATACAGGAGTGCGGAGAACGCAACCTCGAGCTGCGAGAAATGTACAAATGGCTGTAGTTCAAGAAGGTGACGCCTGGGAGAGTACGACGGTATTTATTCCCAATGGGTCGGAAGGAGAGTTATGTTCGTATCGCGTTTTTGGAGATAATGGTGCACCGCTAGGGTCTGCCACTGCCCACTATCAACAAATAACTGCTTGTCTGTATCGAAAAACTACTCGTGAAGTCTACTCAGCAGGTGAAGATGGACTCATCATGAAATGGAAGCCTCCACCTGTTAAGTTGTATCCCGACTCTGTCGACGAGGAACATGTCGATTTTAGAGGACACAATGGCGACGTGGAAGCGATTACCGGTGCTACTGCTGGCGATGAAGATACGTGGAGTGAAGACGAAGAAGACGCAGGAACGGGTCATGAATTTATTCCACCAATTCTACGGGATGAATTCTAGTATTGTTGTATATAAAGAATTGTACAATATTTTCATGAGTTTTTTTTTACATCTAAATATATTCGTATTCTTTCGATATAACGATTGCGATGTCAGCAGGAGCACCACCAGGTAGTGGGTCGTTGTTGAGTGCCACCGATTTCTTCGGTAAGACGGATGTGGGTGGCTTGGATAAATTCAAGACCATAGCCTTTCGTGCTCTTCACGAACAGAAACTCGAAGAGGAGCTTCAACAAACCAAGCAAGAGAACGAACGTCTCAAAGACGCTCACGCTCGAGTAACACGCGACTTGGAAGATCTCCAAGTATCGTTTGCAGCCAACATCGAAGATCGTGAGCGCGTGCTTGCCTTCAAGTCGAAGGGGATCGATGAACTTCATAACAAACTACGCGAGTATGAAACCATCAACGCCTCGTTGCTACAAACAATTAACGGAGGTGTAGAAGGAGACACTAATGCGTCTCAAAGCATCATTAACCCGACTACCAACGCTACTACTGAGCCGGTGGGAACAGAACCGGAGACTCGTGCTAGAATGATGACGTTGATTAACGCAGGAAAGCCGCTCGTCCATGCGCTGGACACGTGTAAGGAACAAGAGTACAAACAACTCTTTGAAGACTCCCAACGTCACTGCGAGCAACTGACACAAACTGCTCTTGAAAACGAAGCTGCAATGCGAGAGACTCGACTAGTAAAATTCAACAAGCAAGACAGCGACATCCAGATCGAGCAACTTCAAGCTCAACTCGCTACAATGGCATTGGAAAAAGACCAACTAGAACATCATCTGGAGCGTAAGTTGATCCTAGAAAACGACCGACTACGTCGTGAGAAAGAAGCCGAACTCCAAGCTTTCCACGACGCTATGCGCACACAAATGCGAATGCAGTTGGACGTGACCACGCAGCGAACTGTCGAAGAGAACGAGAGAGTGCAGCTCGAACTGCGTTATCAGAGCTCGCAACTGGAGAAGATGATGAAGCAGAGCGACGAACTTCGCGCCGAGAATAAACGTACGAAACACGAGATGCACGTGTTTGAAGAAATGAATGCGGGGCTTAGTAAGAAGCTCAAATTTTACGAGCAACTTTTCGCGAAGATGCAGCAGAAGGACGAGAGATCAAGACAAGTCGATGGTCAGCCACGGACTGCGAAGACACCGGTGGACCCCCCTACGTCGCGACGAACACCTCGAAAGCCTCCGCTACCTGCGTTGTCTACAGTCAACTACGCTAAGCCAACGTCTTCAGAAGCTTCGTCGATGGACATCATGGGATCTCCTCGTGGCTCCTACTTCTCACCTGACGTTGACCGTATTCAAACCGGTAAATATCCAGAGTTTGAACCTGATCCGAACGATCCGCAAACTCCGTATCAGCTCAACGCCGTCACAGATGTTCTTGAAAAACATCTACAAAGTCGTGAGTTTACAAAGAAACAAGTGGTGGCTGTGCTACGGTATCATCATGACCAGTATCAACGTCGAGAAAGCGTAAGTAGTTTTGGTTTCTATGGCATGGACTCTTCTGATTTTTGTATGATCAGCCGAAGGTTGTTCGAGATACCGCAAGACTAGGAACTACGCTAGTGTTCAAAAAGAAGCTCATGCTCTCTAAGGCATGCTACTTACCGTCAAGCTATGGACGTAGGATCAGGGAACCATCGGTGCGTGCTGCTTGGCATTAAAAAATAATCACGATAGTATTAAAGATAACTCATTTGTTGCTACGGTGATGCAGATGACTTTGGATGCTTTGATCAAGCAAAATTCATCTTCCAATAATTCAGAGAACGACTCGATCGTAAACGACGAGCAACGGCAAATTCTTCATAACTTGTTACTCCCCGAACTGTCCAAGGTAAAGAGAAAAGACAAGCCTGCTTCATCCTACACGTTTGGTCGAGATCCCTCGGAAATGTGGAAGACATCTGCCTCACGACCGCATGGTCAACTGCAACATCATGACTTACCTGCCACTGCACGATTTTGATTTGATTTTTCATGGAATCAAGCCTAACACAATAAAATTCAAGCCTTTGTACCATAAAAATATAAAGAAATGATATCAGCCGAATTCTGCATCAATTTCTGAATAACTCAAGGCGACGGCGGGGTTATCGTTTTGAGAGTGCATGGTACCATTGACTCTGATACTCTATTTCGACAAAAAACAATTTAGTCTGCTCCAAGCTCCATTTTTAGTTTCTTGCCTTCCATTTGCAACTTCGCCTCACTCGGACATGTACCAGCCAGCAGATCCACAAGTTCCCCAGCGATCTTTCCATTTCTAACAGATTTCTAATCTGCTGACGGCGACAAACGTCTGTTGTTCATCGCCCGATGTAGGACCCGTACAGCAGTACTAGGGTTCTTTTGATTGATTCGACTGGTCTGTTGTAGCCCGCTAAGTGTATAATGGCATCACGCCGCCCAGTAAATTCATTTTCGTTATCCGAGGCTTCTTGCATCATCTCGAATGCTTCCGGCAAAGGTGACCCAAGCTCGTGCCTTTCCAATTAGGTCAATGATTGCATTGGTTTGGCGTATTTGGAGCGACACACCAGCAGACCTTGACGTTCAATCTCCAGCACGTGGCGGGTTGTAGACTCTTCCAAGACAATGTTACCAGCTAGTGACAGTTTTGTCTTGAATTTCATCTTGTCTTGGGAGGGCCCATACACGCACCCCCCAAGCACTAAATACTGCTCCTCTGTAGCATTTCGAATAGTCACTAAATGATCTTCTGTCAGCTGGAATTGAACACAAATTCTTGAAACTATCTCCCCATCTGGGTTCGTCAGAATTAAATGTGTCTCCATGGGCAGCTCGGCTGGATTGAAATCGAGAAGCGCAGTGGGAGCATCATAAACGGACTGGGGTATACCTGTATTTATGTACACAAGAGGTGGCCTGATAGCACGCCGCGTCCTACTCCGGTAGTCGCTTATTTTTGCCATAATTTTCGTCTATATTTTTGTCTCGACAACCTCGGCGCTGCCATGCAAACGATTCATAATGTCGGCAATTACAGACATCCCATTCTACTAACTTCAGCACCTGGAAACAGCGCTCAGTAGAATTGCCACCTGACGTCTCCAGGCTGTTGGTTCCATCGATTGATCCATAAATCATTGTCAGAATCTCGGCAATATATTTGCTCGTCTTGCCCATACCAATCAGCTGCATAACGCTCCTTTGCTATTTTTGTCTTGGAGAAACGGAGCAGTAATGTCCAAGGCATACGGCTTTAAGACCACCCATTGGTTTTCTACTGGACTCCCATGAACAGGCGATCATTGTTTTGCGTAGGTGTAGATTTATTAGACCCATAACAACACCGTCATCATTTATTTTATACGACAGGAAAACTACGTGTCCCGACTCAGACAGCTTCGTTTCAAACTCCGTTGCAGCATGCAGGTCAATCCAGCGAGTAAAAGTCCCATTAGCTTTGAGCTGCAGTCAAGCTCTTGTTTTTTATGCTCCGAATAACGACCATACCATTCGCCATAGAATGGATTTCGCAGAACCCCGCTGAGTTCTCGTCAGTGTGCCCGCTATATCCGGTAGCAAGAATGACAGGGGTATCGAGTGGTAGCAGCTTCATGTCGAGATGCGGAAGACAAACCATCTCTCTTCATTGATTTTCATTCAAGAGAGAAAATCGAAGTTGTGAAAAAAAAATTTATCTTGCGACAGTTAGTCTTTTTCTCTTTGGATTTGCTGGCTTGCAAGATCGGTTAGATTGATGAGCTGCTTTCCCAGTGTTCGCAACGTGGACAGATGAGGAAAGCAGACCGACGAGTCGAATTTCGAACCAAAACATTTTTTGCTTTTTTTTTCGATGGTTCTAATACAAACAAGACGCAAGTAAACATACTCATTGTATTAAATTAACTTAGATCATTCATTTTCATTTGCTGTGGTTTCGTTCAGCTTCTGTTGCGCAGTTGATGTAGTGTTGTACTGCTGGCTAATTCCAAGGACACGTTCAGTCTTCTCCGACTCGAAAACAAGTCTCCCACTAGGAGACGTCTTAGGCTTTAACTCGATTGCCTTGGTAGGATATGCGAAAATGCAGCGTCCCTTGTCTTAAGCGTTTTAAATCCTCATTAAGCCATCCGGTGAGCTAAATAGCTCAACAAAGCCATCTCAATCCTTCAACGCCTGATTTTCATAGCTATTCATCATGAATATAAATCTTATGTGCTACACGGAGGTCAACTCCTGTTTTAATGAATGGTGTCAGCTAAAATGCGGACCAAGGTCGATAACTCTCGTGGTCACATAAATGAAAACTCGACAACTGATTGAGAGATCTCTCGAACATTTTGCCAACGAATTGTTGCCACTCAAAACTCGTCTGATTGTAATCACGTTATTTAGTACTTCGTAGTAATAGTTTGTCTCACAAGCGTTATCGCTGATTCTGCACGAGTTATTAGCCCTTTAATAGCACTAGCTTCGAAGCATGAAGATTTAATTGCTGCCGCGCCAGGAAACACATTTCTTTTTTGTCATAAAGCATCTTGTTTTTTTTCGATTCAAAAAGAGTCTAGCTTCATCATTGTCCATAATACAAATAATAAGAAATATGAGATGAATAATTCCACTAAAGTAGTCATCCATGGTATAGTGCTTTCTGCTTTTTTATCGACGAAATTGATATCTCTCAATCACTTGTCGATTTTATTTATGTAATTGAGGCGTTGTCTCTGATGAGACGGGTGTCAGCTTTATTCAATGGCGTAATAGTACACTAACTTTAACTTGTTATTGTCACTGTGAGCGATTCCCAGACTAACTGATGAAAGCAGCTGGCCAAGATGATTGATTGAGCTTGATACAAAGCAAAACAATTCCATTGAACCGCTCAGCCGGTGCACATTCCAAAAACAGCTCTGAAGTCAGCACTTGGGTACAGCAAGAATGGACGATCTCCGTGATGTCGACCTCTTAGAGCTCCCTTGTAACACTCCTATTGTTATGATGACCATTGCTGGAGACACCCTGACGGCACAATCTGTCTTTGTTGAGCTTATTGGCTCATCGGATGGTTTCGTGACGATTCAAAACGCCAACAACAAATGGCAGCGCCTTGCACATTGTAGTGGGTGGCGGCTTGAAAGCCAACCACGACCACACTATACAGTCGAGAGTGACGAGCAAGCTGGACAACCAGCATGTGGTTGCAGTCAGCCACCAGCGTGCCAGGTTGTTGCAGTTTACAACTGCAAGTTGCAGCTCGTCATCTCAAGCTGGTGAAGGTTCTAGTTAGGGAGTCCTTGCTAGAAACTGGGCTATCACTGGGACGCTGGTGATAGCTATGTAGCTTTGGATTGCATGCATGTTTCTATCTCACTTTACATTTTACCAAGACACAAGCAATACAATCGGCTATACTTTAAGGAAGTGCCAGCTTCCTCCGACCGTCTTGTATTCACTACTGCGACCTACTACAAAGAATTCTTTAGCAGTGCTAAGGTCAAGATGACGATATCGACAAGGAGTACTTCGACGACACCAGGGACTTCAACAACGACGCAAAGTCCATCGGGTAACGACTCGTCTACGGTTCCGGTGGCACCGTTTATGCCGCTGGCTGTTCCCCAACTGAGGAGCACGTCTCATGCTGCTCTGGTACAGTGGCGGAAACTTCGTCGCGAGTACGAAGACGAAGTAACGATGAGATGCAAGAACGACGCTGAAAAAATGGCTGAGGTGCTGGTCAGCGTCAAAAAGTCCTTCAACAAGCGACTTCTTGAAGTTTGGTGCGAATTTGACTGGGAGGTGGACATTGACACGGTTACCGACGAGTTCATTATCACCAAGGTGGACGAAATCATATCGTCCGTCAAAAACAACACCGTACCAGATGTTGCTACTCTGTTCAAAGAAAATGTAAAAATGGATTTGGCAGAAAGCGTTGTCAGGGGGCGGGTGATGCAGTTTTTTTGCGAAGAGCCGCGAGCTCATCGAGGAACAGGGCTGGCAGGAGTTCTTCACAGGCAACGAGGGAAAGCGGTTAAAGTGCAAGCTGTTCGTCGAATCTCTCGAGCCCCGCAGTCTCCGCGAGGTGATTACTACTACGATCAAATACCAAGCAAGGATTGCCAAGGAGTGTGAAAAAGAGCTTTTTAAACTCCTCCTGGACAAAGCCTTTGAGCAAGACCGTGGCTTCCAACGCCGAAAGCGCTCTCGTTCTTCAACTTAGTTTGAGCGAACAAAGAAAACCAACGGAACCAAAGAGTATACCGAGCCAAGGGCGAAGTACCGTAGGGTTGAGCGTGGTGGTAAGAAGGCTGGTGGCGGTGACGCTAAGCATGGACAGCATAAAACGGCAAAGGCACGGGTTCTAGTCCACCAACCGGAGGTTGCTTGCACTGCAAGGGTGATCACTGGCTGGTACACTGTCCGGATGCATCTGCAGACATGAAGAAAGAGCTACTGAAGAAGGTTCACGACCGCCGTGATCGCAATAAGGCCCCGAAAAAGGCCGAAAGCGTTGCCTGAAGGTTAAAGCGCATTAAGGATCGCCTTTTAAGACACGACAAAACAATTGTTGTTGAAGGAAGGTTGTCCATGCCCTACTGCACTGACACCGGGGCGGAAAAGAGCATAATCAGTGCTCAAAAATTGCAAGAACTGGAGAAGTTGGGTGGTACTGTGAGAACGACTATACTACCTCGCCCGATTTTTTGTGAGACTGTTGGCAAGTTCCAGATTGTGACGAAACACTCTGTACTCTTGCACGTGATGCTTTATACTGCCGCTGGACCAGTAAGACCTGTGAAGCCCTATGAAGTGCTGGTTATTGAGTCTGAAGAGGATAAATTCATTTTGGGTGAGAACATTTTGAAGGACCTCGGTATCAGTATAGACAGGCAGTTGGAGCAACTGGCGGAAAGGAGTGCGATGGACGATGACGATCCAATTCCTTTTGAAGATGATTTCCTGTTTGGAGTTGTTCCGGACGATTACGTTCGGCGAGCAGTGGAGAATATGATCGCGAAGGCCATCGATAATGGATTTCCGTTGGAGAAGGTGGATAGATTGCGGACGAATGTGTACATGTTCGATGTTTGGAGGTTGAAACTGGGTCCAGATCCCCCTGCTAAGGTCCCTCCACTAGACCTACGCTTACGAAAAGAAGCAAAATCTTTCCGGTGTAAGCCGAGGCAATATCCGCCGCACCTTATCCAATTCTTGCAGGAATTCAACGACGAGCTAGTCAAACTTGGTTGGGTGTATGAAAACGAGTCAAGTCGGTGGGCATGCCCGGCGCTGCCTGTTAAGAAGCCAGGCAAGGACGAATACCGTCAAACCAGCGACTACCGGCCAGCCAATGCTGAAACCGAGCCAATCGCTGGCGTCATGACGATTCTACAGGTTATTACTGAGCATGTTCGCGACATGGAGTACTTTGGAACTTTTGACTTTATAAAAGGCTTTTGGCAGTTGCATTAGCCAAAGCATGTCAAGAAATCTTAAGCTACATGACTGATGCAAAAGTATTTACGCCAACCAGAGTTCCTCAAGGCTGTAGTGATGCAGCACTTCATTTTCAGATGACTATGGAGAAGTGTTTCGAGAAATTACTCCATAAGCACTTGCTTATCTGGATTGATGATCTCCTGCTTTGTGCAGGCGACGTGGTTACTTATCTGGATAAATTAAAAGAGCTTTTCAGTTTGATAAATGATTTTGGCCTGAAGCTTAGTGCGGCGAAGTCAAGTCTCTTTCAGCGCTCTGTGAAGTGGTGCGGGAAGATAATTGACGGTGAAGGTGTACGACACAACCCGGAACGCATCGCTGCACTACGTGAGATGCCACTGCCCACCACCGCCGGAGAATTGCAACAATTTCTCTGTGCCTGTAACTGGATGAGAGATAGTCTGATTAACTATGCGGGCCATGTTAGAACTCCCCAGAAGCGGCTCGATGAAACTCTGAAAGATGGAAAACGGACAAAACGAGCTGCAACCCGGCTACCAGTGACCCTCAACGATGCGGAAAAAGCTGCTTTTGATCAAGTAAAGGACTGTTTGGCCTCTGCGGCTAAGTTGGCTCACCCCAGTGCCGATGGTCAGCTTTCAGTGTTCACTGACGCCTCGGACACGGCCTGGAGCGTGATTGTGACCGATGTGCATGATTGGGAGACCGGGAAACCTGTTAACGAACAGCGTCACCAACTCTTACACTGTCTGAGTGGGACTTTCTCGGGATCGCAAGCAAATTGAAGTGTGATCGAAAAAGAAGCATTTGCAATTGTGGCAGCTTGTGACAAGTTGCCGTACCTGCTTCTCCGACCTGCGGGATTTCGATTATACTGCGATCACAAGAATCTGATTCACGTCTTCACCCCTGATGCTACGGTAAAAAAACATATTCGAGGGAAACTATTGCGGTGGGCTATAAAGCTCGGTGAGTTCAGATACGAAATCCATCACATCGCTGGCGAAGAAAACGTTTGGGCTGACATGGTTTCAAGGTGGGCTCGAATGCCAACTACGACTCGTGTAAAGAGAGTGAGTACTCGCCGGCAGCAACAGAACGAGCGTTTAATATTTCGGCCACTTGATGATACCGGTTTCGTGTGGCCTACCTTAGAGGCTATTGAGAGTGCACAACGGCGGTTTGGGACGACTGCAGAACGTACTGACCTCAACGACGATGCCGATGGCATCTGGCACAAGGATGAGAGACTATGGATACCAGTCAATGCTACTGATCTGCGTCGACGCTTGTGCATCATCGCACACTGCGGTCCGCAGAGACACAGAGGTCGAGACGCAATGATGGCACATATCGGCTGACTCTTCCACGTACCGCAGCTTCGTCAGTGTGCTGAGAGATTCTTGGCAAGCTGCCTCCTCTGCCATCACGTGAAGGGGGGGAGGTAGTGCCGAGGCCCTGGAGTGAAACATACCGCTGCAATGAAAGAAACCAAGAGTTGCACTGGGGTTTTCTGTATTTAGGGGAAGCTCATGGTGACATGCAGTATCTATTGGTACTAAAAGATGACGCTAGTCACTACTGTGAACTCGTGAAGTGTGAAACTCCTACAAGTACGATTGCTGCTGATGCAATCATGGATTGGCACAGTAGATTTGGGATCCCTCGCGACTGGATCAGCGACCAAGGTATACACTTCAAAAACGAAGTGGTCGAGGAGCTGTGTACCAGACTAAAGTGCAAGCAGATTTTTTCGCCTACTTACAGCCTATGGATCAACGGGTCAGTGGAACGAGTGAACAGAGATATTCTTCAAGTTTTACGAGTTCTTATCCTGGACTACAAGCTCAACCATAGAGACTGGCCAAGATTAATACCTATCGTACAAGCTAGCCTAAATCATACTGCCGTGCCGTCACTGGCAGGCAAGACGCCTGGTGAACTGTTTACCGGCTTGGAGCCCCATCACCACTACAGGCGGTATACCTGGGACCAGAGGTGGATCCCAGTGTACAGCCAACTCGAACCTCAGCCGAGATCGAGTCGAGCCTGGATGAACTAAGAGTTAGTATTCGGGAGATGCATAAGGCAGTTGAAGACGCCCGTCTCAAGCAGACTTTACTGAACAAGAAAAAGGAGCGTGGTGATAACATCATCAACTTCAACGTAGGTGACTATGTTCTGCGTTCTCGTGTGGACGAGAAAGGCCAGATCAAACTGCTCGTTACATGGATCGGCCCCTACGCAGCTACTGCAGCTCTACCCTACAATGTGTTCAAGGTGAAGCACCTTGTATCAGGATCGGAACTTGATGTGCACGCCTCGAGGCTCACGTTTTTCGCCGATAAGGATTTGGAGGTGACCGAAGAGCTTTTGGAGCACGTGGCCGCTCAGGGCATCATCCTTCGTGTGCGTGAGCTACGTCGACACCGCTGGAGCGACCGGAGCCGATCCTACGAAATCCTAGTTGGGTGGCATGGGCTAGAGACAATAGACGACTCGTGGGAGACTCTAGTATCACTGCACAAGGACGTGAGTACGTTAGTGCAAGGATATGTTGCTACAGCCAAAGATTTAAAGCTTGAGCGCCACCTCATAGCACTAGAAGCGCCAAAAAAGCGGCGCTAAAGCTTTACGTGTATACCTGTATACCCCTCAGTATAACGACTATACTTTTACTCAATTGAGGTTTATCCTTGGTATTGTGGTTGTTTTGGTCATTTTCTGTTGGATTTGCATGGCAAGGAAGACTTCAACTGCAATATGTTGAAGTTGGTCACATAAAGCAGACCGCGTGATTAGTCATTTGATTTGTCACATGGTTATTCATGATGAGACAGCATATTACCGAGCGGTAATTGGTCTGTAATAAAATCACTACAAGCATAATTTGCCCGAGTGGTCAGGTTGGGCTTGAAAGGGGACTGTAGTGGGTGGCGGCTTGAAAGCCCAACCACGACCACACTATACAGTCGAGAGTGACGAGCAAGCTGGACAACCAGCATGTGGTTGCAGTCAGCCACCAGCGTGCCAGGTTGTTGCAGTTTACAACTGCAAGTTGCAGCTCGTCATCTCAAGCTGGTGAAGGTTCTAGTTAGGGAGTCCTTGCTAGAAACTGGGCTATCACTGGGACGCTGGTGATAGCTATGTAGAGCTTTGGATTGCATGCATGTTTCTATCTCACTTTACATTTTACCAAGACACAAGCAATACAATCGGCTATACTTTAAGGAAGTGCCAGCTTCCTCCGACCGTCTTGTATTCACTACTGCGACCTACTAGGCACATGGTGAATTGGAAGGTTGCCAGTTCGCTCATCCAAGCGAAGCGGTTAATTTCAAACCCAAGATGGCTCCAAGTGGGGGACTTGTCTTCGAATCCGAGTATGGTGTCCTTGGCATTTATGGGGAAAATCGGCTAAAGGTGTTAAGGTGCTGCGGTCGTTTTCTGGCAAGTCACCTAAGCGTGGATGCTGTTACAGCAATACCAACTGGGCGCGAGCGATGCGAAATCTACTGCACAGCTAAAGCTGAATGAATCCGCTGTAAATGAGAACGATTTAGCTGGTCGAGTGCAATTGGTAATGCAATCTGTCGAATTGGGTAAAACGTTGGAGGAACTAAAGGAGATTCTGGAACTGGTGTATGGAACAGAGCCTCCAATGGGGAACCATATAATGATGTCTGTGATGGTTCGGGAGCGTCGCAAACTGATTTTGAACTTGCTGGAGGCTGGTTTGTCTACGGAAGAAGCTGGGGGTGTTTTTAAGCTTGTGTATGGAACAAGCCCTCCGATCATGAAGGCAGATGCATACAGCGAAGCTGGCACCCATGGCTCAGAGTATGTAGCCATTCCTCTAGCTACAGCAGAAAAACTAACGAAATGAGTAAGTGAAGAGGTTTAGCGGCTCGTGCTAAGATTTAACCAAACCAGAAAAACCATCTAATAGTTCAAACATTGGACTTGCATTTAAAGTGACACAAAATTGAAAATAGGATGTTCATGAAACCTTATACTAGGAATACCTTTAGCCCTCACCGGATTAAATTCACGGCACTGCGTAGTTCGCTTTTCGAAATTTTTATATAACAAAGCCATTTAAATACACTCTAGAAGTGTTGCTTATCTCAACCTGTTGAACATCATTATTTTGTATTGAGATTTAGAGTGGGAGTGCCTAGGTCGACTAACTATTAAAGCGAAACCATTCAAAATACACTAAATTCCCCTGCCGTCGGCAGGCGAGGTCAAGTACAGCGCTACAGGATTAGGCTTGCGGATCCTAGTTCGGCCAAAAAAAAGTGCTTGGCATACAGGTCCGAAGCGAATGCGCGCGTTGTGATAAATACGACCAGTTTAAGTTGCTAATAAGTTAAGGAGTGTCTTTTATCTTAGAGGAGTGCGATACGGACACCTTGACATGAGCTTGCCTGCATACAGAGAGCTGGTACATGCAAATTAAAGAAGAAAAACGAGATATTTTTTGTTAATGGCGATAAGGAAGCCTATGTCAGTCAGCCTTTGCGTCTACAAGTTTTGCAGTACGGTGCGATGGACGATGAGCCCATCATTACACGGTTAGTATTCGTGGAAACGCTTACTACCATATGATATTTGTTAGTGGTTTTGAAGAGGAGCAACCGTCAGGGTTTATCATCACACCCCTTTTACCTGCAAAACTATACAGGGAATAATGTGAGCTAACGTTAGCATGCTGTAAATGGAGCTTGTGTGTCCTAGCAGCATGATTGCAACACATTTCACAAAACGTACGACTAAGTATGGTGTACCCTTGGGCTCAGGCTGTGCACTATCGACTCAGGTAACAATCGCGCACGGGGCCCACACCGCCAATGTAATAAAATTTGCTGGGCTGTCCAGCCAGTAATGAACGTTGGTTAAATCCGTCACGTTTATTCTGGCTTTGTTGCAAACTACAAAATTTGTAGAGATAATTATAAAAAAAGTTGCCCCGGCATGGTATAGTCATTTTATTGATATTCATAAATTTTGTTTTTTATATTAAAATTCGGCTGTCATTTAACAGAGCTTAGAAACGGCGTCCGACATCGTCTCTAACGGACTCCCCACCCTTGACGCGCAACCCTCCACGAGACCTTTGTGTGTTAGGCTCTCAAATACTGTAAACTCCAAAGAGTTATTAGATTTGGCTGGCCCTCCTAGAGCTCTGAGCAAATAGTATACTAAAACGATGCAAGAGCTGAGGACCAATAGACAGCTTAAAAAACGACGAAAATCAGAACTAATGCTCAAGGAGCATTTTATACTCGCCCTGAAGGCAATCTTGTACGCAGTAATGTTCGTTGATCTGTAATTTAAAAATCTAAAGTAAATAACTAGATCCGCGTTTTACACAGAGAAACTGTTTTGCTTTATAATGGTAGAGCCACGACTCCCGATACCTCAAACTCTGTTCAGACCAAGTGAGCTCTGATAATCAATCTATTAAACTTAAGCCGAGAAGGTTGAAGCTACCGTTTTTATTTATTCAAACTATTATTTAAAGTGGGTTACACGACAAACGGTACTCAGTAAAACATATCGGTAACTAGATCGTCTTCGACTAAGCTGGAAATTCGTGTTCCAGTTTATTTTTCAGGTAGCATTTTCTCCTGCCCGCGTAGCGTGGAACATTGTTCTACCACAGCCTCGTGGTGGCGCGTAAATCCTGAAGTGAAGCGAGCTAGTAAGAAGAAATAAAACACTGTCGAAACGCCATTGGAGTGTATTTTCATGGGCTCCGTTATTAAAAAAATCGTGCCCTGCAAGAAGCTCTGGAATTTCAAATTCGAGGAAGGGACTACAGTACATGCATCTACTGTACCATACAAATGAAATAACGTTTTAATTGAATTGAGAAGAACTCGAGGCGATAACAATTTTGACGTCGTTGCCAGTTTTTAAGCATCAATACAGCGACTTCCGTTACCGAAGTAAAATCCATCCATGCAAGCATAAGCTGTCATTGGAGGAAGCAGCGCGGTAACATCCTCCCAATATGAGCTGGTGGGACTAACCTGTTCGTAGCCTTAAACGCTTTGACCTTGATCCCATGCATCGCTCTTGCAACTTGCTCTACCCAGTATCAGCGAGGGGTTCTAACCGAAGAGTATTCAAGCTAGGCAAATTCATAGGCTAGCATTGCATTCCATTGTGCTAATACTTTATGTTGTTGCGGCATCGGACGCACATCAAAAAGCTAAAAGTTGTCTGAAGGTTTCCGATCTGTCTGCTAACCTATAACTTGATCAGCATTTTTGGACGATATATTGTCTGTGACCTCCCGGTAAGATAGCATGTAAACCATCGTTACTACAAAGAGCTCGTTTTTATTGAAATGAATAGCAAAAACATGATTTTATCGAAATACGTATGCAAATCACAAAAAAAATCTTGCATGCTTGTTGCCAGCGGAAGAAACGGTCGCTACCACTGGGGTTTTGGCTTCTTTCCTACCCGGAAGCTCTCCTTCCACTCCTCAACGAATTTGGAGTTTTGGTTTCCCAACTTCTTGCTTACTTGTTTTTGCGTTCGATCTTGTTTCTCAAGCACACTCTTGATATGCTTCAGCTGCTTGGAACTTAGTAGCGTGAGATCAGCCTTAATGAATTTATTGGGATCCTTGATATCTTTCATCAACTTGTTCCACATTATCCCGTTTCCTCGTTCTTCCTTGTCTAGTTGCGGGCTGGCAGAGTCATCATTGCTCTCATCCTCGTGCTGGTGAGAGCGTAGGGAGCGCTTTACGTCGATATGAGTTGTAGTGACCAGTTCCGGGGTCGTTTTCGAAACCCAGTTGTGCTGGGTATCAACGGTGGCTGCGTTGGTGCTGACAAGGATCGTCGCCGCTGTAGCGAGAAAGGCAATGTAGAAGCGCATGGTTCAACAGGTGTCGGTGGTTTGAATACCTGTCGTGCTTGTGGGACTCGAGCGCAAATTTCAGATTGAGCAACTATTATTAACCGAAAAACTTTGGTAGTGCCGAATTGATTGCATGTACTATTAATAATTCCTGTATCGCCGCATGTTCTCTATACCAAAAGTGAACCACATCCTTATGTTAATACAGACGTTAATAAGCGTGAACATGTATTAATACTGGTACACGTACAGTGTAGTGAGGTTTAAAGTCAGACAGTGTTGATGGTAACGGTGCGACAGCATAAACAAATCAGGGCAATTACTGTACATAGAGCTGTTGGACCTTGCGACTCCACTAGATAAAAAAATACTCTACTTCTACCTCAAGCGTTCATCAAAACGATTCTCTTCGGGGACTCGTGCTCCAACGAACCAAGACCCGTGACAGTTTTCGAACCGTTGAGAGGAATTCGTATAATCAACAGCGCCTTAATTACCAGAATATTTCAACTGTCCCCGACAGTTTGAGGGCTGTCTAACTCAAAGGGCCACCACCCAGACGGGGGGGGGGGCTTCCCGCGGGTCATGAGATCTGACAAATCTCAAGCGCCTTGAAAAAACCTCGTAAACAAATTTGTTATGGCATTCTACTCGGAGGAGAGCACAACATATTTTGTAAGAAATGTTCGCTCTTTACAACTGTTTGTGGTACGCATACCGATACCGTACAAACACAGCTAATTCGGTAAGAGCACCGGCTCATAGCGCGCGCATTGGGACCAACTATTAATACTGTACATGTACTGTAAACTTTACTTTTACTAAAAGTGCTCCATTCCTCAAATGGTACATACAGGGGTTAATGGTAACTCCAAAATCGTTGAAGACCAGTTAATTTAAAAAATATCACCTACTATTTTCTTCTTGGACAAAATAATATTATTAAATATCAACTTAATATTAGATAATACGATCAGGGGTTAATGGCTAATCCAAATCAATGAAGTTAATATTGTGAAAATATCACCTGTAGACCAGTTAATTTATAAAATATTACCACATATTTTTTCCCAGACAAAATGATATTATTTACTGTAAACATCAACTTAATATTAGTTAATACGATATTTTTTTTTAAAGATTGCGTAACCTGTTTAAATCCACCAATCAGATGTCGCTAACGTTCGACTAGCTGAAGTATTACTAATCAACCGTGAGGGAGATGGTACACTGTCTACGGTAATTAGTCTGACCGAGACTATTTTGTGTGTATGGTTTCTCAGGTCATACACATTAAATAGTCTGACACAGACTATTTAAGTGCTAAGACTATTTATGAATTTCGACCGGTCACAAAAAAATACACAAAACGTGAGACTCGAACCGTCAAACCTCAGCGTGGAGGGTCGTCGCTCAGACGACTGCTCCAACTAAGACTAAATTTTCGTTCTTTCCAATGTGTTATCTATGTTAGCAAATGACCACCGGGACAATTGTGAGAGTGCCGGCAAGACTGGTTGGCACTGCTAAGCGCATTAATCTAGCGTTACAGGCTGCAGGTTAATTAGACGCACGATGTGGACGAGGCTATCGGTAGAGAACAAGAACAAATACTTGATTTCGCTAAAGCGACAGTAAACAACTGCAAGCGTTCGCAGTTTTCCATCTCGATCGCCTTTGTCTGTGTCACAGTGAAATACTAGAGCAAATACTCGTCACTACTGCTGTTCTAGAACCTGACCGATTGACAAGAAACGTACTTAAGTGGTAAATATCATAAAATATAATCTTGTATCTCACATTTTTTAATCTCTGAGTTCATACTAAAATGTTATGTTAACTTTTGAAAAACTAAGCTACTATTGATATTAAACTAGCCGAGTGCCGCCGCTACGAGGCGGGTATGAATGAATGTCGCTCCTTGTGTTTTGCCACCGTTCCGCTTGCCACGGGCTCGCTTCACTGCTCGCACAGTAGGTTGGCAGATTGTGGCTCAGGCGGGCCCAAAGACCCGCAGGGTTGCAGAAGGTGCCAATCGGGGCCACCTTCGCTGCGCTCGTCAGCCAGTAGGAATATTTAAAAAAAATTATCCAATGATTTGTCCGGAAAAACGTGACAGGCACGACAATTTAGTGTGACGGACAGACAGGTTGCTGCAGTAGATGTTTAAGACTAGCCGTTCGCCGCCGCTACGCGGCGGAGTGGCATGGTTAGTTGGAGATGCGGTGGCTGCAAATTTAAGTGCTTCTTGATGTCGCGTACTTTGTGAGCGTCGTTCACCCCAGTAGGTCTTGGCTACGTGTACTTAACGACTTACCATTCTGTAGTCTCATGTGGACCCGTGTAATATCGTGGTTTGGTACGCTTCCGTTCCCCCGTACGACAGGTTGAATGTCATGTTGTTCAATGGCTCGCGCACTACCGTGTTCTGCCTGATATCGTGGCTACTGCTGACGCGTGGTCCATGCCGCTTAGTGGTTATACCTTTTTTAAAGTCCATGCTCTTTAGTACGGCCTCTTTCGGGGCTGCTAAATATTCCGTGTTCTCAAGGGTTTACGTGGATTCCGCAGGCTTCGTGTCCATAATCATTCATGGTTGATAGCGTTCCATTTCTGGTACCCTCGCCAATGGGTGATCATTCGAAGTTTTCTGTCACCTGTGTGCCGCGCACCCCTGTGGTGGCTCCATCTACCGCGTTATCGCGCTATCGTGCAATCGCAATGTGGTTATGCTGTCTATGCAATCGTGATCGCATAGAATATATGTTTTGACAATGTTATCCAGTTCTACGATGGTTCCGTGTTCCGCAGTGTGCAATATTGGTCTCCAGAAGCGTTTCCCCGCGCTTTTGTGGCTGGTCGGCCGTCCGGGTAAACGTGTTTTAATGAAGTATCGATCTCAGGTTCTACAGTGCTTTCGTGCTCAGTGGCTCGGTGATTTCCCGTGGCTGCTTGTTCTCCCATGTTTTAGTGGCTGTCCCATCGTCCATGCTATCGTGCTATCTCTTGGTGTCGCGGTTGGTCTGTCGTCCAAGCTTTCGTTATCTAACGTAGTATCGCGCTCCCCAGTGAGCTCCGGTTCTACCCTGGTATCGTGTTTCAATACTCGACAACCTCGCGTTAATGGTCTTCCGCAACTTCATGTTTGGTTCGTCGACTGTGCTCCGTGTTCAACCGTGGTGCTATGGGAGAATGTCTATCCGTGCACTCTTCCCGCTACGTGTTCTACCGTGGCTTCGATAGTGCATACTCTTTCGTAGCCCGTGCTTTCCAACATGTTGGGATGTCATTTTTTCAATTACGTTTCGTCATTCGTACGCTCCCGTCATGCTCTTGCCATTCCACGTTTTTATGGTAGCGTGCTCTTCCGTCTTTTACGCTACGCACAAAACTTCGTGGTTTGCATCGGCTAAGGCTTCTATCATCGTCCATCCTTCCGTGCTTCGTGTTGCTCTTCTATCCCATCGTGTACATAGTGTGGGTCAGTGTTACTTCGTTTTCGTGTTCTTGCTTAGTCACGTGCCTCCGCGCAAACTTAATCACAAACGCCGTTCCCATTTTTTATGTACGCAACACATATATGTTGGAAAGTTTGCACAATATCTTAAGGTCGCACACTACTACAAAAGAAGATGACACTTTTTCCCGGAGGCAGTGTGGGGTGCAGGAGAGTAAGCCACAATTGTTATATTTTAAAGCTTTCCCATTATAGTTCAAAGTAATACAATTGTGATTTATTATCTAACGCTGATGTAGTTATTAAATGTACTACTACTACAAATAACCGCAAGTAAAAATATGAAATAACTTTATAATAGTACTACGCAAAACAGTATTGAAAGTGTTTTTATTGGAAACGTACTATGAAGCCTAAAACATTATTATTTTATCAGTAAGTACTAACCTTTCGATTAAGGCCGAAAAATAAGTCACCAAAGCCTCCAATTTTTTCAACAGCTCCTACGACGATATAGTACGTGTGTGCTCATCGGCGCCTTCTACTAATGCTAACTAACGCGTACACAGGCAGCGCGGCGCTCCGCGGCTGAAAATAGGGGCAGAATGAAATTTAAACGCTGCATTTAAGTACGATGTGTAGTCCACATTTAATATGTACACCACATATTGCAATTTTAGCGAATCGAGGCAGCCTTCGCTGCGCTCGGCAGCCAGTAGAACGCGCGTATTAGCGTGAGTTTTATTAACCCTAGCCGCGGACGGACTGACGGACAACACACTCCACTAGAGGGGTAAGATATCGAAAAAAGAACTATCACTTTCAAAAATAACAAATGATATTTGGTTACCATTAGCCCCTGCCCAGAGATAGGAAACATAAACATAATGACCACGTAATTCATTGAGATGTAATCGTATCGAGCCGTGTAATCAATCACCGGAAGCTCGCACAAACAACGACCACCATAATTATTTCATACATTTGCCGCATACCCTCCTGTCCCGGGGCCGTGCAGCCACGGGCTGTTATTGTGTAACGGGGTACAATCCAGTGGGCCCCATGTTACATAAAGAGTGACCCGTCACTCTTGTGGACACCTGGTACACGGTACCAGGTGCTCTCGGAGCCAGTCAGTGCATGACTACTTAGCTCCACTATAGGTAACCTCTAATTTGTATGAGACCCAAGCTTATCTTACTTAAAAATACATCAGTCTTAAATCTACTCTTCTAAGTAGCAAACCGTTCCCTTTGAGGCCGGGAACACGTGAACTAACGTTCACTCGGGTAGTTAATACCCTTAAGCACTTCCTCTGGGCAAGGTGCTGTGTGACCCCGTCACACTTGGTAGCACTCGTAGTCAATCCAACACCATCGCGGGTAGATTGAACTACCTGAATCCTCTGTGCGCTCAGCGTTTGAGCCAAGATACACCGAAGCGAGTTTCCTCGCTTGAACAACTCACAGTACGAGTCTGTTCGGAAGATGGGAGGCATCTTTGGACAAGATGTCCTTCGCAGCTTGGCGGCGGTGACGCCTGCCGAGCAACAAGAACGCGTGACCGCGTTTGAGACCTACGAGCGTGGTCTCATCGCTCACGTCCGCGGGGGATTGGAGGCCACGATGGCCGCTCCCCAGGCAACCAGGTCTAAGCCGGTGTGGCTGAAGGTCCCCGCGTTTGAGGGGAAGGAAGGAGAGAACCTTCACCTCTGGGTTCGTGAGGTGGAGATCACCATGAAGGCGGGTCTCATCTCGGACGAGCCGGTTCGGGTGGCGATTGCCCTGTCCAACCTTGGTGGACGTGCCAAGCACTGGGCATACACCAGGGAGACGACATCTCCTGGATGTTTTTCATCCTGGCCTCAGCTGTGTGAGCAGGTTCAAGCCGCGTTCCTACCGTCGAACAACGAGTTCCGCCAGCGCTCACGCTTTCTCGTGTGTAAGCAAGGTAAACGTGAGCTGCAGGAGTACGCGCAAGAGATGCGCACGTTGGTGGCATCTCTGGCAGGGAATCGTCTGCCTGAAGACGTCAAGACAACAGTCTTCATGAACGGCCTGAAGGTCGGTCCTGCTCGCACCCAGCTATTCCGGGGGCAAGCGACAACTATGGAGGAGGCGATTTGAATCGCCCTCCAAGAAGATTACAGCCACAAGCAGGCTGGTACTCCTCGGGAAGAGGAACATCGCCACGATGAGAATGGCGTTCCTCGGGAGGCGGAGCATCGCAGCAATGACGCTGTTGCTCCTGCTGTCGCGCAGCCCGTTGATACCGGTGCGTACAGCGAGCCCGAGCCCATGGACTTAAGCTCAGCCGAGAGCTTAGTCCGCTGCTATGGATGCGGCGGACATGGACACTATCAGCGTGTGTGTCCCTCGCTAGTCCTCGGGAAGAAGACGGCCCGTGGGCCCCAAGTCCGGTGGCGCAGGCCACGGCCAGGTGGACGAAGACTCCCCGGCCACCAGTAGAGGCAGTATGCCCTACTGAAGAGCGTTAAGCCTTCGTGTTGGGTGTGCAGGTTGTGCGCACCACGGGACTTAGCCCAGAGAGACGTGGTTCTCTCAAACCGGTGAAGAGCAGTGATGGGCTGCTGGTAGTACACTCGGTGCGGGTACGGTACCCCTTGAACGTTTGATGAGCTCTGGGGCGTTGATACGCCGCCGGAACGTTGCTTCGCATAGCGACATCCGACTGCACTCTATGTCAGAGTGGCGGTCGTGGGCTGGTCCTTGGTGGGCTAGCCTTTGGTACGGTGAAGGAAGTACCAATGGTCCTCAACGGACCTGAACGTTTCGGCTCGATGAACTCGCGCACCGCGGTGTCGCTCGCAGTTCTCGCCATGAACAACATGGCTGTGCCGAACATAAGGCACAGCCCGGACTTTGGTGTGGCAAGGCTAAGAAGGGCCTACCAGTCCAGGTCTATGACGAAGCATTGGTGAGCCATGTTCCCACCTCCGTCATGACTGGGGCGTCTGATACAGACCGCCAGGACGCAGAAGCGTCACGGAGCTGTCAACGCGTCGACAGCTCTGCGTACAGCAAGACCATGCTCCGCTGCGGCAATGCCACGGGCGTGGGTCTTTGCCCGGCGTGTGGACCTGCTAAACCAGCAGCGGCCAACGCCGAAGGTCGTAGCGCCGTACGGGCTTCGACAGTGGTTATGCCTTTAAGCGCTAATCAGGTGGGTAACACAGTACCACACGCAGTCGCCCAGACTATAACTGAAGAGGAAGGCATGACCATGCTTCCTGTGTGGGTAACACAGTACCACACGCAGTCGCCCAGACTATAACTGAAGAGGAAGGGATTGTCCATGCTTCCTGTGTGGCTAACACAGTGCCACACGAGGTCTCGAGTGCCTCTGATGTCGCAACGAGACATCACGACGTGGGTAACGAAGTGCCACGTCACGTCAGCCGCCGCATGTCGGATCTGAACCTTGTTCAGGCCGACGTCGCTTCAAGTGACTCGGAGTCCAGGGCCCGGACTCCTCTGACTCAGTCGGTGGACACCAACTCTGTCCGGTGTTTGTGCGGATCTGCCACGTCAGCTGATCCCAACACCGAAGGTCGTCGCGCCGTATGCGCTTCGACAGTGGTGGTGCCGAAGGGCATTCACCAGGTGGGTAACATAGGTCCACATTGCGGGTAACAAGTTCCACAAGCAGTGAAGCTGCTTAAGGAGACCGACATTCGGTGCTCCAAGCGTGGGTAACAAAGTTCCACGCAAGGTCACTCAGACCATAACTGATAAGGAAGTCGCTCTATGCGTTTCCGATGTGGGTAACAGAGTTCCACACCCAAGGCGGGTAACATAGCTCCGCACACAGAGCCATTGGCTCGAGGCGCGAGGTTGTCTTGGCCTCGCCAGACGTGAGCAGCTCGCTCGACGTCAAGTCGCGCAGACTCAAACTGCTGACGCGAAGGCTGGATGCCTTCGGTCGACACGGCCGACGCGGTCGTCCATACCGACGCAGTGCACAGGGCGGAGAGCCATCGCACCTGCTAGTGGCTATCAGAAGTTACGATAGACTCGCTAGGCTCGAGGTTAAGTGGGGGAGAGGCTCGGAAATACCTTTCCTCCCTGACTTTCCACGAGGCAGGTAGCCGTCGTGCTGCCAGTTGCTATCACAAGCCACGAGAGACACAATAGTCTCAAGTGTAAGTGGGGGAGAGGCTCGGAAATATCTTTCCTCCCTGGTCTTGAGGTAAGACCAAGTTCCTTACGGAACCAGGCGTCGATGTACATCGACTGTAGGCTGGAGGCGAACAGCCGGGCTAGCGCTGCGGTAGCTTTAGCCGAACCAGACATAGTGGCGAAGAAAGCCACTGGCGCAAGGTGCCTGGGAATCGCTGAGCGAATCAGCAGTGTTGGGGTTGCAAGCAACCATACACGAGGCGAAGCGCGGGCCTAGTGCAATGAACGCACTGGTCCCTTGGTCATGAACGACCTGTCGAGTAGGGTGAACGGAACGTCTCACCCGCCGACAAAGCGGTTGCGGTAAGTGGTGTACGCAACGCGCCGGGTATAATGGGCCGTGAAGCCATAACTTAAGTGTGGTGAACGAGTGCACACACAACTGACCAGGTGGTGGTCGAGGCAAGGCACGCAGTCGTAACTAGTGCCGCGCCGAGCATGACACCATGGGTTGGTACCCGTGAGTACTCGGTGCCAGTGCCAGACACCAACGCCGCAGTGGCATGGTGGTGAGATATGCCCCACCACGGTCGCGTACCATCAAGGTACATGGCGTCTGTGACAGACACTGGTACAGGTGCAAAGGATATGCACCATACCCGATGCGCTCTGGACGCTGTGAGTCAGCGCACGTACCGTGCATCGGCACTGGCTGCTGTCGAGCAGCCTGCCAGGAGCTCCACGTAATGAACTCGTCGTGCATGGCACACATGACGTGCCCGGAGCACGTATGGTAGCTGTGGTACGTGACGTACACAGCGTACCTCGTGTACGGGCCCATGAATCTGTACACTGTGCTTGCACATGCGTCGTGCATGATGTGAGCACTGGCCATGAATTTGTTTAGGCGACAGCACAGCAGAAGATGTTGCCGCCAAACATGGCAGCCTTGTGGTGGGCGTACCGCACCAAAGGTTAGTACCGTACGGTACATGGTGTCGATGGGAGACACCTACACCACGGTTGTGTACCGTCACGGTACACGGTGTCGATGAAGGACACCTACGCGCCGTTGGTATGGTGACCAAGACGCGAAGCGAGCGTGGCAGAAGCTCCGCCCGCAAGGATGGATCCTTGCTGGAGCCAAAGGCATGGCTCGATGTGAGCTGAGAGCTCCCTCTAGTGCTGGGGAAGGTGTTGCCCTTCTCGGTGTCGTCATTCGCGGGAGACAACATGCTCCGGACGCGCTCACGAGGACTGTCGTGTCCTCTGGTGCGAACTGTGGGCGAATGCCACACGTTCGGATGCTATTGCACCCTGTGCCAAAGCACTGTATGCGCG
The DNA here is from genome assembly GCA_011320135.1 of Phytophthora betacei. Lineage (NCBI taxonomy): Eukaryota > Oomycota > Peronosporomycetes > Peronosporales > Peronosporaceae > Phytophthora > Phytophthora betacei. The sequence continues at coordinate 1,863,338 of JAANHX010000077.1, forward strand.
CTAGCGCAGAAGCTAAGGCAGCTCTGAGTGTAGGCTTTTCGGCCAACACGGTTGTGAGCATAGGGATGCAATAGCATTCGAATGTGTGGCATTCGCCCACAGCTCGCACCAGACGCACAGTCACTTAGCCGGGTAGAGATGGAATGCCGTAAAAAAAAGTAGAGGGACGCTTTCCCGATGTTAGAAATAAAGCATGAGCACATAGTCAGGGGTTTAAGTACACGCCATTCGACGTGAAACGCTTCTCTCCCTAGCATGCTTCCCCCCCCCCTCCCCCCCCCCCCCCCCCCCCCCCCCCCCCCGAGTTAAGTCGCCTGCCCTCCGTCTTTGCACTTCGCTCGGGAACCACTCTTCGTCTTGCGGTCCACACATCTAGACACCTAGCTCCATCATCAGGAGCCATCGAAGATTCGCGTAGTGCTCCGTAGAGGAAGGTGGACCCCGCTACGCATGGAAATCATGGTGAAGTGCTTCGGAGTGGACAGTAGCCGACGAAAGGGCTACCGGACCCTGCGAAATCCGCCTGGAATCCCACTTGTATTTCCGGATACGGGAAAATCTCCAAGCCTAGTCGTTCACTGTCCTCGGTGAGCCGGCAGCTGAGATCCACCACTGAGCCCCACGCTAGACGTTGGCGACGAGCACCTCCACGGAAGAGAACTCGTCAGACAGGCCGGGGTAGTACGTCCCTTTCACCGAGTCATGATTCTCGCTTGGTTCTGGGTCCACTTCCTCCTGAGCTTCCACATCGGCCGCTTAGAAATCAGAAAGCACTATCTCTTCAGCGGTACGGTGCCGTTCGGAGTTAGCTTGTTCGTTTTGACGGCGTTGGTTAGCGTTCCGCAGAGCACTATTGATAGCGGTACTAACAATAGCCGCTGGCGAAACTTTTACGTAGAGTAGTCGCAGTATATAAGTGCCAGCCACGTGAGAAGAGTCTCAGGCACACCAACCCAAAAGAAAAAGTTAGATCCGGACACTCCTCGAGTCATCAGATGATGAAGATGAACCACGGGCGCCCACGTTGGCTCAAGTAAAGACCGTACAGATGGACTTCTACGTCCCGATCCTGGGGTTTTCCTGTGAACGAGGATTTGATGGCCGTCGAGGTCGTAGATGACGTCGCATCTTCGGTCATTGAAGCGACGGACAGCCCCGCCGACAGCTTCTCCGGTCCGATTGTCCCCAAGGCACAACAGCCACCTCATTACTCTGCCTTCGCACCTGATCCGACTCTCTCATCCAAGAAGGGTCCCGAAGAAGAAGTTCAATGTGAAGGCGAGGAGTATATCGCCGGTCAACGAAACATTCTCCTGCACTACCGAGGCGCCGAAGCGTTATGTCTACTTCGAGCTCACCGTGAAGGCGCCGATGGAATTGGGGGGGGGGGGGGGGGGGGGGGGGGGCGAGTTGATCTACATGGCCGCCGATTCCAAAGATACAGTTCCTTATGCGTTACCAAACATCCGGAGGGACGCTTTCGTGTGGTACGACCAGGACGCTTATTCTCAAATTCACGTGGCGCGTTGGCGGTTCTGAATGCAGCATTGCCCCGCCTTCTCCAATTGGTAGCTGAGCGCAATTCGGTCTCCCACGCTCCTCAGCAGTCGGCACAAGGCAAAGTGAAAATCTACATTTTAAGGGTTAGGTTTTCGTTAGTCGTATTCGATAGGTGGCTAGCTATCACTTTCCTCGATGACAACTATCCCGCCGTTCTTGGCATTTCCATGTGGACTACAATGGACGTCCCAAGCTTAGTTCCGATGATGGCTAGCCGCATGAAAAGGCACGGCGTTGGCGTAGTTTACGATGCAGATCAGAAGCCAATTTCTTGAGTACGATCGCTCGATGCGACAGGGGTCCGAAATGTGTGGGCAGGATCACGAGGGAAAAATTCAAGAGGATGACGTGCACGCTGCTCGCTTCTTCTCACGGCGAGCAATGTACGCCTTTCTTCGTTATAAAAACAACAGCGTTCACCATCAAAGCACAGGAGTCTGTCAGTCCGCGGATGTCGTCTGGAATGCACCTCAAAAGCTACGGTGGTTACAGTGCCTACAGGAGCATAGGCGGTACAGCGTGGTGGCACGAGGCCACAAACGAGGTGATATGGTGCAGTGGGTTGCTGAATCGTGGGCTCAAATGGCAGTCTCTCTATAGCAAATGGTTTCAGCAATACTGTCAAAGTGACTATTCTTTGTCCTATGGACGAGAAGCAGCTTGAGGAGCTAGCAGAGAAGCTCAAGGAGCTAGATCTGACTGATGTGTCCGTTGGTGAGGGTACTGACAGAGATTATGTCGTTGATGTGCATTTAGAGAGAGCTGAATATGTTTGGGCTAACCGTACAACAAACTCTCACTACGCGCATGAGTACAGATGAACGCTTGCATAGCCATACATGGCAGACTTCGTTAAAATTCTCATAAGGGTCGCTCTTAACCGGGATCGCGACCTGTCATGTCGTGAGAGATGCCTGGGATTGCGATCTTGTCATTCTTTACCGGATCGCGCCCTGTCCATGCAGCGCAAAAGAAGCGATACAGCACTTTAAATAAAAATGTGTAATGTATATTTTGCTAAGAATGATGTAGGAATTTAGAGCGTATATGCAGTAGTCTCCGCCAATTAGTTTATTTTACGCTTGTAACGCTTTATTGCAAGTAAAAAACAATAGTTGGCGGAGTATGGATTAGCCAATCACAGACCGATTTTTCGGGTCGCGATCAGTTAAGAACGACCCTAAGAGAACCTAATGTTTCGAGTTAAGAAGAAAAAAATCATTTGGAAAATGCTAAAATAAAATCGCGTTTAACTATTGATGGAAATTGATTAAGTTTTATAAGCTACATTATTCAACCTGCACTGGAGAGCTCAGGGTTACGATAGCGATGGATTATCTCCACCATGATATCAAGCTGCTACCATTAAAGACGTCAGTCGTTCTAGTAACAGGCTGTGATGAGGACATGGTTGGGTATCATTGTAATCGGGGTCCCATCGAACTTCACCCAGCGGAAAACGGTCTGGTTACAATTCTGTTTTTGTTTTGTTTGCGCTATTGTATGTCTGCGTCCGCTCCTCCCGAAATACTTGTAGCGTGGCCAAGGCAACAATGTTTGATGCCCCAAACGGGCCACGTTATTTCCCAGGTGTTTAAGAAGGAAACGGTTATGGAGCTGAGCAGTGATAAACGATTGGGTATATGTTCGCGGGACTCTGCCCAAGACACTCAATGGGGCAAATAAGTGCGATTTTGAATCCTGGATTTGAAGCCAAAAAGTACAATAAAAAGTGTGTGCGAACTTAGCGCAGTGGCGCCCGGCGCAATTGCAACATTTTGAACAGCAAATCCCCAAATTGTATCACCGGAAAGTTCGAAATCGATCCATTCATTTAGGCCCGAAATGCAGCCGAAAAGGGCTAAAAAACGTGCGTCATCACGGCGCGTCACATGGGTAAAGATCACTTCAATGTGGAATGGGATCGACCGCACTCGAACACGGAAGCTCTCAAGGGCTTGCGTGGGCGCCCCGCGGCGTGGTTTCTTCACCACAATGTACGCGACCAACCCCAACAAGATCAACAGACTTGACCGGCTCAGCGATATCTTGGCTTCCTCATCAGAAGACGAGGAAGAAGCCAAGCCGGTCCAGGAAATACACCGAGGCCACGGACTACATATTCAGCGTTCGTTCCCCCACATGCTCCTCAGCAGCCTGGCTTTAGAGGAAGATTAACCCAACAGCGAACAATCGGACTTGTTTTGTACGCTAACATTCCGCATTGTGCTCGGGAGCCCTGGCAAAATGCAGAGTGATTGTCAAGACCCAGGCTCACTTTACTCTTTTGGTGCTTATGTTTTGAAGTTCAAAATTTGGGAACTTAGAGCCCGTCAGGAAAAGACGCCGTCCGTGCAAAGCCGCGAGTAAGGTTCGACTTTAAACAGCCTGCAAACTCAAGACTCAATTCCCACTTATTTGCCCCACTCATTCTACTGTAGTCCCTTGAAGATATTCAAACTTCAATGCGTAAGGACTTGCCCGTTTAGAGTTTCGCTTTCAACACACACTAAATCCTAGATACATTTTTTGATTGGGTTGCTAAATCGGAGTGCAACTAAACATTAACAAACTCGGTTTAATGAATTGTTTCGACCACTTTTTCAAACAATTCAAGTTTAATCGCCAAGTTTATTACATCCAAAATGCCCTAACCCTACAGATTAAAACATTTTATGTAGGTTTTTGGAAGGCATCCTGCCTTTCTCCAAGACAAAGCCGAGGCTTCGAGTTGTCATGTTTGCCCTTAAGAGGCCAGCTGAGGTGATTATCAGGGTTTTGATAGCGATAATTGGACCCATCAACGTAGCCAACATCCGGGAGGCAGGTGGAAATTTGGCGCGATTCTCGAGTCGAATTCCAGCTGGGAGAAGACCGTTTTGCTATCCTTCCAGACGCAGACGAAAAAGAGAAATATTTAGGTCTTGGAAAGCACGGAGTATGAGCATTAATGGCCTTTTCTAACATAATGCAATTCAAGGTAAAAACATCACCGTCGTCTTGGAAGAAGCCTCGACTAAGTACGTGCTGGAAAGTGAGGTTCAAGGCTCAATAAAGATGCTGGTGTGCCGTTTCAAGTACGAGAAGCAAGGCCAATCCTTCTGGCTAATGCAAGGGCATGACACACTCTTGGCTTGCAGAGGAGTCCTCGGGTCCGGAAGGCCTTGCTTAAGAGGGACTTGCGGAGTAGATAGTCAAAGTGAGAATGAATTAAAAGGGTTAACCTTGCCTGTGCACTAGAGCTTGCTTCATCCTAAGGATCCATCCTCCAATCTACATCAGTCTAGTAAAAATTGTCTTGGAGATTCCTTCGCAGGATTCGCCCACGCGCACGCAGGTGTGTCATGCTCCCCCATGAAGCAATAGTGGTTAGCGCGGAGAAATACGGCGTATACTAACCTGTTGCTGCGAAGCTCCCTTTTCCACAGTGACGTGCCATTGGCATGGACCGTCAGGATAGGGAACGGCCCATCGGCGATGCGCTTGGCTTTACACGAAACTGCTTGGGGACACAGATCATCACTTGGTCTCCTGGATGGTAGAAAAGCTCAATTATTTTGTCATGTTCGCGATCATTATCAGCTAGATTAGCGTCGAGCTTGCGCTTAAACATATAGCTCCTATTTGCGTCGTGCAATTAACGCGATATCATATCTTGGACAAACATTAATTGCCCCGGAGATGCATTGTGAATGCTGTGGTAGCTAGCCCTGATTGCGAATGCTGCGTAGTAGATAACGTTTTTCCAGTCGACGCCCTCGTGACACCGGATCACATTGAGAATTGCCAGGTGGACGCGTTCACATATCACGTTTGCCTGGGGCTCTTCGTCGTAATTGGCTTGGCCTTGATACCGTAACTCCGTAGCAGCTCCTAAAATTCCTCGCCCGTAAACTCTGGTCCTTGATCATGAATCACGGTACGTGGTCGCGGGTAGCGGCAGAGCCATGCACGGTCGAAGCTCTCCGCCAGCGCCTGCTTGTTCCGCTGCACCGCAACTTCGAGCCACCTGGTCGCTTGGTTGATCATCGTGATACCGTACCAGCCACCTTCACATGGACCAATCAAATCAACATGTACCTCGTCAAATGGGTTCACCGACTTCATACTGCGAGGTGGTAGTAAGCCGTATACTTGCTTCCCGCCATGCAACTTGGCACTTTTACAGGTATTACATTTCTTGACAAACAGGGATATAGTAGTTTCCATATCGGTCCGGTAAAATGTGTGGCGCATCGTCTTGTACTGGCGCTTACTCGCAGGATGGCCCAAATTTTGGTGGTACCACGAAATTAGATCGTCACGAAGGGTGTCCGGAGCAATTCCTCGTTTCTTGTACGCCATGAGCATGCAGTCTAACAGGTGCATGATCTGGTAGTCGGGATTGCTTGTGGCTGCGAAGCACGCGACTATTATCTTCTGCATCATGTCGTCAGCTTCTTGATGCTGACGGATGACTGGGCCATGCATGACGTATTCTGGCTACTCCCTCGCAGCGTAGATCTCGTCCCTTAGCGCCTTGGCTTCACGCGTAGCGAATCGCATCCTCGAGAAGGCATATGCCCCGATGTTCTTGGCCCCTTTAATGTATCTTATCGTGAGACGATATTCAGAAAGTAACAGCTTCCAGCGCTTAGCCCGCAGGCTCGTCTCGGCTGGATAAATTAAATTCTTGTGGTCAGTATGGACCACGACGGGAAATCCGAGAAGCATAGTACGGTACTCACGCAGTAATTCGACGATAGACAGGAGCTCCCGTTCCATCGTTGTATAGTTAACCGATGCTTGGTCAGGTTACGAGAATAACACGCAAGGATCTTAACGCCCTGCATTATTAGTCCACCAAGCTGTGTACCACTGGCGTCGGCATAGACATAAAAATGGTGGTCAAAGTCTGGGAACGACAGCAATACAGCCTCAGCAAAAGCACGCTGACCAGCTCGGAAAGCCCCGTGTCGCTCGGCAGCCACGTAAACGGTACCATGGAGCTCGTAAGTCGGTGCAGCAGCAAGCACAGCGTGGTTTTGTTCGGGACCATGTCTCTATAGTAGTTAATCATACCCAAGAAACGTCTGAGCTCTTTTCAAATGCGCGGCTCGGCGATTCTCTGGATTGCCTGGATCTTCTTCACCTGCGGCTTCACGCCTTCCGCGGAGAGAGTGTATCCTAGGTAGTCGACCTCCTCGCGCATGATGTGGCACTTTTTTTTCGCTCAGGGAGACGGCGTACTTGTCCCGGCGTTCAAACACAATCCGCAGATGCTCGAGATGATCGTCTTCGTGCCCAGAAAAGACTAAAATGTCGTCCAAATACACCACGACAAACTCTAAATCCCAAAAAATATTTTCCATACAGGACTGGTATTCATCAGGGGCTGTAGAAATTCCCATTGGGACACGTTTATATTGAAACTTTCCTCACGGCAAGCAGAAGGCTGTGAGTGGGTGCTTTCCCTTGCCAAGCGTCGGGCATACTACCCGAGATTAGCGTCGAACGTCGATATACACTTCGCCTTGGAGATCCGCATGAGCACTTCCCGTATGCGAGGCACGTAATATGGGCTCCGGCGAAGGAGCTTGCTCGGCCATCGGTAGGCGACCAGTAAACGCAGATAGCCGTCCGCCTTGACCATCAAAAAAGCGGGTGCTGCCACCTCACTGTCGTAGATCTACTCCAGCACATCGGTGTTGATTAGCTGCTGGATTTTGTCCCTTGCTTTGGACTCGTGGCTGCGGGAGAGAGCGTACGGCTTCGCGTGCACCGGCTTGAAGTCGGGTGTGATAGGTATCTCATAATCATTAAACCGCATGCGCCCAAGGTGGCCGTCATACAACTCTCGATACCGCGCGAGCAGTTCCAGGTAGTGCTGGGCAAACCGGCCTTCAAGATGGTCGGTCAGGAGCTGCTCAGGTTCAACCGCACGGTCGGCCACCTCCTTCGACTCATCTGGGAAGTCTTGGCCTTCCACCTCTTCGTCGGTCGCACTGGTAGTATCGTTCCGACCCGTGTTGAGAACGAGACTACACTCGTCCCACTGCACAACTTTGCCATCAAAATTCAAAATGAGACCGAGGGCGCTCATAAGGTCTCGGCCAATTACCATTGCGTCGCTGCTATCCTTAATAACCTCAAAGCGATGCGTAACCACCGAGTCAGCCTTTACTTTCGGGAAAACAAACTGTACCATGGTAGTACCGCTGCTAGTGACTGAACCATTCATAGTCTCGAACACGGTTGGTGATGCAGCGATGAGCTTGCGGCCAAACTGCACATTAGCATCGAGCGTTGGACCTTTGATGATGCTCTTGGAGGCACCACTGTCAAGTAGCACCTGGAACGTTGGTCCGCCGCGACTCAGCTTCACAGGAACGCGCAAGGGAGCTCTCTTCGGTCGTGTCTTCTTCTCCACGAGGCCGACGAACTTGATTTCGTCTTCCCCACTGCATGAATCTGAGTCTGACTCAGCTGCGAAGTCGTTGTGAATGCGGGGATACCGCTTCTTCTTCGTGCGGCTCGATTTGTGTTCGTCCTTCTCCCTCTTCTTCAGGGTGTGACAGTCGCTGGTACTATGCAAGGCTGTCTTGAGGAGCGTACACCACGTACCATTCTTGGGTCTGGCGTCATCGCCACTACCGTGCTTCATATTGTTCTTGGAACGGCGCTTCGTCGAATAGTGACCAGTGTTCTTCTCACCACGATGGTCCTTGTCTTTTGCATTACTGCTGTTCCCACGATTCTTGTGGCGTGGTGACTGCTGTCGCTTGGCCTTCTCGAGGCGCGAGAAGTACTGTACAAGCTCACTAAGAGTGTCGTAAACAACACCCGCCGACGCCAACTTGTCCTGCCATGCACGCGGTATCCCGCGCTTCAAATATCTGCACTGCTGCACCTCGAGCACCTCCTCGGCGTCCAGTGGCAGTTCGGCGAACATGCGGACGTTCTCTTTCAGACGCTGGGAGAACTTCAGCACGGGCTCGTCACGCCGTTTCGTCATTGTCCACAGCTCGTTGTCCAGGTCCTCACTGTAGTCGTGCGGGACCATCAGCAGCCCCACATCCGTAAAGAATTCCTGGAAAGTCTTCGCCTCGTCGGATGCAACTTGAGCGGCTACTGTGAATTCAGCTTCGATGTCTCCCTCGACGAGCGCGACGAGGTTGTGAGCCTTCTGCTGGTCCGTCCATTGCTTCTTGCGGGCCATGCTCTGGAATTGTGCGCTCCACTTAAGCCAGTCACTCGGACTGCCACCACATCACTTCTTGATTTTAACTGTAGCGGTTATGTAGTCGTGCTAGCAGTTGCCGCGGTTACCACTAGTTGGTACGATACGTACTTGTCCTTGTCGTTGCGTCCCATGCTTATTGAAATTTGGTTCCCTTTCAAATTTGATATATCAAAATGACACAGTCGTGGCTTGCAGAGGAGTGCTCGGGTCCGGAAGGCCTTGCTTGAGAGGGACTTGCGGAGTAGATAGTCAAAGTGAGAATGAATTAAAAGGGTTACATTGCCTGTGCACTAGAACTTGCTTCATCCTAAGTCTCCATCCTTCAATCTCCATCAGTCTAGTCAATAAAGTCTTGGAGATTCCTTCGCAGGATTCGTCCACGCGCACGCAAGCGTGTCAGGCATAAATTCGAGCCTTCAGTTGCCGAACCGCAAGGTTTAAAGCTCATGTACGCAACTGTGAAAATCGAAAACGAAGCTACTGGTCGACGTGATCTCATCATGCGTCTAGTGGATTCCGGTAAGCCAATTGCCACGATAAAGAGGATCCTAACACTGCTGTACGGCTCACCGGATGCTCTTGGCGGGGCTATAAAGCTCAAACCGACCGACATTACTCGCTGTCAACAGATAATAAAACTGTTGGATCTGGGAACTTCGACTGAGGTTGAAAAACTCGTGGGTTTATTGGTCGGTTCGTATCCGAGGCAAAAATTGAGAAGACAGTTGAAGAAGAAGACAAGAAATCTAAGAACAACGCCTGGAGCAAAATTCTCCGTATCTTACAGAAGATTCACCTATGAGCAAGGACTCCACGTCCACTCCTCCAGCTGAGATTCCTGGTCAAAACTTTGTTTCTTTTCACTACCAAAAATTAACTATCTGTTATTTTAAGTATTCCATTTCTTTCCAATCCGCAAGCGAACGTTTATTTTCCAATCACAAAATTGTCCTTGGCAGCACGGACAATTCCCATCACCTTGACCGGGTCCTTTTCATTATTTGCGAGCTTCTGCACACTTTCTTCCGTCACGCGCATAAATGGGTTTGTCGCTAGCTCCTCCTTCACCGTCGATGGGACTGTAGGTTCTCCGTTTTTCGTCTTCTCTTCAGCCCACGCCAACTTCTTCTGCACTACTTCATTCTCCGGCTCCACATGAGCAGCGAAACGCAAATTACTCGTCGTGTACTCATGACCGCAGTAGATCTTCGTGTCTTCTGGCAGCTTGGCCACTACTTCGTTCAGAGCGTGATGCATTTCCGCCGCGTTGCCACTGAAGAACCGACCGCATCCAGCGATGAACAGCGTGTCGCCTGTAAACAGAGCGTCCTGGCAATGATACAACACGTGGTCTCGAGTATGACACGGAGTGAAGTAGACGTTGACGTCCAGATCTCCAAGCTTGACCACGTCTCCGTTCGTGACAGACTGTGTCTGAGCTTCTACAGCGTCTCCAGGCCCCCCAACCACCGGAATCTGACGGCTCTCGTGCTTGTTAATGAGATCAACGAGCTCTCGATTGCCACCAGCGTGATCCCAGTGTGCATGTGTGGTCAGGATCATCGAGACGGTCACTTGCAACTCCTTGGCACGACTGTAGACCTTCGCAGCATCCACTGGATCAACCGCTGCCGCCACACCTGAAAGGTATACCGCACACACATTAGAGTGTGAACAAGAGAGAGGGAAGGGGGCGACGTACGAGTGGCAGAGTCGATCAACAGATAGGCGTAGTTGTCCGAGAGCACGGGCACGAGTTCCACCTGCATATTAAAGATGCTATTGTTCTTTTGTTGGCGCTTGACAAGGATTCAACTCTTTAGAGAAACTACAATTCTAGTTGTTTACACGTCTTCTGGGTGGATTCCAAAGACCAACACTCAGGTCATTCGTACCTGTTGAGCTTGTGGCAAAAGTGCTAAAAAAAAAAACTCAGGAGTAAACTCAAATAGAGTGTCAACAAAGCAACTGCGGCAATAAGGTAGTAAATCAAAAACTGGTCATGCTGGGCAAGCGATTCCTTCTTATCCGTGATTAGGAAAAATGAACTGCCACAACAGCAGCAGTAAACTCGACTCGAAGCAGCACGAGGCTGTCTGTGTCAGAACTGCAACACGCCATCATAGACAAGTTCCTTCCTGTCGACGGGCACATAATCTACGAACGCGGCTTCTCTTTCTTCTCCTTGTACAGAGCGAGCAGCGACACGCCCGAGACCTTGACGACCTTGAAACGCACACCGGGAATATCACCGACGGCGTGGCCACGACGACCGAAACCGGAGATCAGGACCTCGTCGTTCTCGTCGACGTAGTTGAGGCAACCATCACGCGGCACGAAGGCGGCGATCTTCTTCGAGTTCTTGATGAGCTGCACACGGCACGACTTACGAATAGCCGAGTTAGGCTGCTTGGCCTCAATGCCGATCTTCTCAAGAACAATGCCCTTGGCCATGGACGAACCACCGAGCGGGTTGGCCTTCATGGCGGTCACCGAGTGGCTCTTGTTGTAGGACTTCTGCGCCCAGCGCTGCGTGCGACGGTGCACGCGCAGCTTACGCGCGCAACGGATACCGGAAGGCTTGTCTGTTCATACATGATAATTCTGTCAGTTATTCCGATGCTCACAGTACTGCAGCATGGCGAGTCTCCCACAGTACGCTTCTCCAGCAAACTGGCTGTCGTCTTCTCCCTCCTTTATTGTGTCCTGTGTGGTGTCCTCCTGTCAATAAGTCGTGCCTGTATTTTTGTCTCTGTTGACGGTGCTGCTGTGTGTCATAAAGCTGTGTTTTCTGGAGAGAGGGAGGAGAAGACGCATCGCCTGCTCGCTGGAGTGCTGCAACACGGGAGACTGCTGTACATTAAGGTAAAAAAAGCCTACGTACGCTTGGCCATTTTTCAGTCGAAGGAATATCGGAATCTTCACTGACGGCTTTCGAAGACAATGCCCAACTTGGCTGGCGCGCGAGAATGAATGGAGGACGCCGAGAGGAGGAGTACCGTGATCAACGCAGACACATTAAGCCAATTTTAAGGGCTAGGGATATGAGTCGGAAATAAAGAAGTTGAGACATCGGATTGGATAAAACAGCGTTCTTACGAACCTTGGCTCAAAATGTGTGATATAGGCACTTGATGCTTCAACATGGTAATACATGTACTTGCTGTACATTCTACTGTTGCGGATGTCGACTACAGCTCATCGCGTGCCTTTTTCTTCTTGTTCTTCTTCTTGTTCTTCTTCTTGCTCTTCTTGGACTGTTTCTGCTCGGATTTAAGCTCTTTCTCCAGCTCGTCTCGCTGCTGTTTCTCATCAGATAAAATCTCATTCAGCATGTCATCCAGATCTACATCGTCTTCCACGACGCCGTCAGCATCGACTGCTACTTCTTGAATGTCTTTAAACAAGCACTCCTCGCCCAGCTTCGGTACGTTTCCGATCGGTGCAGTGCCGATACTACCCGACAGTACACTCTTCAAGAACGCAGCTGCATTTTCCTCGTCGAACAGACCCACATTCGTTGCGTATCGCTGCTTCGAAGGAGAGTACACAGCGAGCGTTGGCATTTGGAAGAGACCAACACCAAAGGCTTCCGCGAAGTCCTTCTGACACTTGCCGTTGACCCACATGAAGTGAAACGGCTCTCTGTTTTTCTTACTCTGCGCAGCCACGTGGGCAAAAGTTGTCCACCACTTGGCCAGCCTTGACTCTGGGTCGCTAAGAGTGTCTAAATGATCTTCAAAGAACCCAATTGCACAAATCTTGTTGCCTCCACAAAGATCATCCATGTTCTTCTTGGTCAGATACGGCACAAGCGACTGTGCAGCCTTCTCGTCAAGTGATGACACGTCGAGCTCTTCGCTCTCCGGCTCAGTATCTTTAGGATGTGGGTATTGAGCCAGCACTTGCAGGATAAACTGCATGATGTTCGGATAGTTATACGCACCCATTTTCTTCTTCTCGTACGCTATGACACCAAACGGAGCTGGAGTTGGGTCTTCCGGATCCACTTGAGTCGGCACGAGACACACCAGCGACGTGCTAGCTGATGGTTTGACCAGGAACTGCTTCTTCACATCTTCGTCTGCGTCGTGAATCACTGCCAGCTTAATTTTCTGCGTAGGAATCGACAACGCCAGAGCTTTGATCATTGAAGGAGTCTTCTTCTTACTCGTAAATAGTAGAATAGGCAGTGCACGGTTCTCTCTAGCGTGCGAAATGAACCCATTCAAGTCAGCATTAGACTCGATCTCGACAGTAAGATCCGGGATGGCTGCAATCGCCGACTCCTTGACCTCTTCGATTGTTGCAAACCTCTTCGTAAGGACATGACCTCGTGTCAGGTTTTTGTCTTCCGTCAAAGCCAGAGGGAAGACGCGAACTCCAGGTCCACCATGACGTTCACACAGCTCTGCTTCTTTCTCGCAACTTACCGCCCCCATCGCCACCATTCCTGCCTTGCGATGTAGTTCCGTCAATGATTTCTTCCACTCTTCCTCTGTTAGAGCGTGTTCGCGCTCGGTATTCATAAATTCAATGATCCAAACCACGTCCGAACCCAACACCAAGTCGTCGAAATCCTTTCCTGAGAAGAATCTAATAAACTTTGAGCTCTCTTTTCCGTTCTTCGCTTCACTCTTCAATGTGCGTTCTTTCTGGGTCGCAAAAGGCTGCACAAAGCCCTTCAACTCGCCGTAAGTCTTGGTGTTCTCCGCCTTTAACACCACATGTTCCGTCATGGACCTCAATACTACCATACCGGGTAGTTCCTCGATCTTTAGCATGTTCATAATCTCCGTCGCTGCTTCCTCATCTCTATTTAAGAAGAGAAAACTCAATCCGTGGTCAGTAAACTCCGCTGCTAAGGCTCGATACATAGGCGACGCATGTTTCTGCTTGGAGATCAATAGCGCCACCGTCTCGTCTTCGCTAACCTTCTCATTCACAAGCTGTTTAAAGTTAGATAATGTGGCTTTTTCTCCTTCGAGCTCTTGCACATATTCACTCGGGATCGCTTGTTTCAGCATCTTCTTGAGCTTCCTTGGGTTGTCCAAGATCGCCGCATCTGTAGCTTTTGAGTCGCGGTATATTTTGCCTGTGTAAGGGATCTCTTTGGGCAGGTCTTTGTAGATAACGAGCGCGGGCGCTTTAGCCAGCTGCCACTTGTTTCCAATCGAGTCTTTGCCGTGTGGCGAGATATCTACGACGCCGAAGGTTACGAGTCCTTCAAGCTGCTTCTCAAGATCCGGTAGCGTCGGATATGCTGTGGTGGCCAGCTCCTCGAGACTGCGCTCCTGCGTCTCTTCATCCCTGCCGAGGATCAACAACGCGTGTACTTTGGCTGAGCGCTCGACAGCTGCGAGCTCAGTGGTGGTTGTGAAGGCCTCGAGAGCGTTGGCTCTGTGCCATGAGCATAGGCACAAGGCGCCAAGCAGAGTGCGGAGAATCATGAGTGAATGCGCACACGTTTGCTGCATTTGCCGATAGTAAAGGGAAGTGAAATCGGAGACCGCACTCGTGAAGTTGCCTCAACCACGTGGCGAAAGATTTGATTTGGTTGATTCTCGAATGTGGCCTTCAACTCGATGTTCTTAGATAGGCTACGTGATGAGATTGAATAGGTTTTACCAGATGATGGCAACTTCAACTTGTTGCGTATTGGCATGCTCAATGAGCAGCTCGTAGCACGGCAAGTCAAATAGCCGAGTGGCAATCTGTTCGATCTCATTATGTGCCTTGCCGCACTTGGCCAGCTCCAGACAGTGCTAGCTTGGAGCAGCCTGACTGTGCGTTCGACTCATAACAAACTAACGACCGAGCTGGTTCACCATCAAGACCAACTCGACCTGCTCGCTCCACTTTGTGTCGAGTTCCTCCGGAAACTTACTGCAATAATTATCGAGTGCGAGGGCCACATCCGACTGGGGAGATGGGGCCACGCTTAAGCACGAGCACTGTCATGCCGCCGTTTATGCAAGCTTAGAGGTAGCGATCGCTACGAGCCGAGGGATGGCCACCCGGTGGCCATCCCTTGGGGCCTATATCGCTTTTCCGACCAAAGTTTCAGGAAGCGCCACCCTATCGCCGTCGACGTGACGCAGCGCCTGCGTCACGCAGCAACACGCTGAGGTTGTCTTCAAAACAGCGTCCTTGGTAGCTAGAGGATACTGCAAGTTCTTGTACTTACGAGCCGAGCGAAAGATGGCAGGCTCGTCGAATGGAATCTAAGGTAGATTCATGATCAAGATAAGAAACTCAAGTGAGAGTTTGAGCGAGGAACCATGAGGTGCAGCTTGCAAAAGTAAAGGCAACTGCGTATGTCCTGTCCACGCATGAAGCTGGTGACATTTACCTCGATGTTTGTCACTCCATTGCCAAGCTTCGATGGAGCGTAGACCTCAGAGCAAAATTTACAGCAATAGCAACACACGCCACTACAATAATCGCTATTGTGACATAATACCTCGTCGTGTATTGCACTCTTACCGAGCCGACAGTAGCGTTGCACTGCGAGCCCCTATTCGCACGTATGTATACACGTTACTTCTTCGCTGCCCGATGACAAATGCTGGCAATTCCGTCCTCCCTCTATCAAGTGATTCTGCGGCCCAATGTGTCTAAGCTTCAAACAGGCTCCAGTCCTTCTTCAAGACGCCGTTGATGCGCTTCACCTGGGGGTCCGTCTTACCTGTGCATCGTTCATATATATAAAAATATTGTCAATAATTTGTGGAGCGATCTACAATAGCAACGACCCAACGCACCCCGGAAGGTAAATTTGCCGAAGACTTTGCCGTGCTTGAGGTCAGAAGACGGACGGATGCGCACCACCTCCCAGTACGAAGGCTCCGCGTACTTGGACCAGATGCCACGCGTCACACGCTTGCCCACGCCGTACTCGCGCACGGGGGTCAACACCTGAAACGCGTTCTTAAAGGTCTTCGCCACCGCCGACATAATGCTCGTCTCCTGCTCCAATAGTAAAAGTGCAGACGTGCATGAACCACACAGCAAATTTTGACCAATCAAGTAAATTTTAAAGCAACTTAATTGGCTGAAAATTAATGCCCATTCACCAAGAGCAGAACTACAGGTTGGCCGTCAGCTTGAACTTATGGAAGAACTTGCCCATGGGTGCCAGCATCTCGTCATGGTACGGAATGTCCTGCAGAGGCATCAGCAATTAATTACAAACGTCGAAATGAATAATTTTATCGCAAAAATCAAAGGATAAATCGTTTTTTTTTACCTTCATGCGCTTGAGCCACGCTGCGACTTTAGGAAAGTCCTTCTCCACGTCGGTAAGAAGTCCCATAACCTCGAGCTGCACCACTTCGTTGTAACATGACAGATCCACGACTGTCGGCTTGGTGCTGCTCACCAAATAGAGGTTTCCGTGACGCAGCCAGAATTCCAAGATACGGAACATGTCCGAGATGATCTTGTGCTTCTTCTGAAGCATGGCTTCCATGGCAGGCGTACCGCGGCCGATGTTCACCATCAGCTGGTTGAAGAAGATCTCTGAGCTCCGGCGCGTGTTAAGGTGGTGCCAATTCGTGTACTCTTGGATCTAATAGATGTACAACGCGGTGGGTAAGTGCCAAAGCAAGTCAGATGCCAGCGTCCTTCCTTACTCGAGCACGGATCTTGATATCTTTGGGACACCATGACTCCCACCCGTGCTTGTCAGCAAGATACAGCATGATCGCATGGCTTATATGGCAAAACAAATTGTTAAACATTCTGCAAGTATGATTCCATGAACACGTTTCAAACCTCTCGGTAAGGACAAACTCCCCATCCTTTAGTACAGGAATCTTGCCGATAGGACTCAGTTGAAGAAATGTCTCCGTGCGAGTCTCCCCTTTGCCTGGATTCGTGTACTTGTACTCGATGGGGTGATTGTTCACCTTGCAGAGCCAATAGACTTTGAAATGCCACATAAAATGAGAATGTCAACAATTGTTTAGCGAGCTACGAAGACATTGCTGCCGACATACCAGCACGCGACGGCTGGCTGATCGGACTTGCATACAGCTCCTCCGACATCGTTGCAGACAAATCGTTCCGTGGGGGCGCGCAGAGCGAGGAGGATCGGGCAATGCGCCTTCGTCGGTCTGTTGATGAATCAATTTGAACTCACAAAGGTAGGTAAATGATAGCATCATTTGATGTAAATAACTCCACAAGATGATCCATCTTCAACTTGTCGAAGCACCTGTACAGCTAATTTAGCAGTACAGATGCGGTGAAGAAGAAGGCAGTGCTAATACAAGTACTGCGATGTACACCTTCTCGCTTCGTCATTGTGGCGATGATTTCATTCTCATTTCTATAGTGACGGACGTCGCTTCGTTCGTGGATTCACAATCATTAATTGAAGCATACAATCAATAATCAGCACCTTTCTACCGTCTCGATGCCAATAGCCTTGCCACTCCCTAATAATAGCGGCCTTAAATGGAGACCCGTTGGTAGCCTACTGCTCTACGATCCGTTTCGCCACAAAGCTCGGTAGGACAACAATAGCTTCCTCTCCTTGTTTATGAAGTGGCAATCCAGTGGAAGTGCCTCGAGAAAGCTCAAGAAAGCGCAACGCAACAGTGAATACGGATTGTCCGCGGGGTTGGCGTCGACCGTAGCAGCGTAGAACACAGTACACTAGATAGAGCTTCCCGCTTCCGGGTGTCGTGGGGAGATTTGCTTCACCCCCTCATTTCGGAGCACTGGGTTCTTTGGGTAATCTCCGGAGGTTGCTCTCCTTCTCCAGCTCCTTGCCTACACTGTCCGAGTCCTCACCGGCATCGCAGACGCCATCGAGGTTGCAGCAGTTTCTAAGGTCTGGGGAAGTCGATCGTGACCAGGTGCAGATATTCTCACACCACTCGGATAGTGGTCGAAGCGAGGACAGCAAAAAGAGACCAGGAGACCAGAGTCCGCTGACTCTCCGTGGTCGCAAAAATCCAAGCACACCTGCAGGGCGGGTGGTGCGCATCGCATCCGTCAAGACGCGTGGATTAAAAGAAGACGAGCGCTCGGCGCCCAGTGCCGTGGCGCCAGGCGCACAAAGCACCTCATTGTTCCTTGCAAATCCTGAAGATCCGAAGGATGCCGGAATGCGAACAACAATATACAGTGGTAACGGAACAACCTACAATCATGCAAGCCACCACGGCTCGGAGGCGATCAACACAGTATTAAACGACCGCGCGAACCAACGAGTCTCGCGCATTTACCCGCTAACAGATTCAGTGTATGTGGCGCAGACCAAGAAGACTCCCGTGGAAGTGAAATTCCACCCCTTCACAAGCACGTTTGTGAACGAACCGCGACTAGAGAAACTGTATCAGGTCACTTTTGCACGCGAGAACTCGGCCCGGTCGTCGCGGATGGCTCTGATCTTCTTTTTCATGTACCTTGTGTTCACGGGGTCAAATTTGTCCAATCTCCTTTCGAAAGATTCCAGTGTTCGCTCCCAAAGTTTCCGGTATTTCCTGCTGGTGTTTATCCCGATCCTTCCGATTCCTTTGCTCGTTTACATCAGTCGGAGACGAACATACGAGATCCAATTTCAACGGATCTACACACTGATGTTGCTATGCTGGAGCTTCTCGATCATTGCTGGTGGCATGTTCTCCATGCTTACGGAGTGGTACAACTACGTGGCCAAGGACGTGGATGTTATCCTGGACGAACTGGGGATTGCAAACGTCGATGACTCTCGCATTTTCTATGTGAACAGCTCGGTGCGAAGTGATTGGCAGTTTAAGGCGATCTCCGGCACTCGAGCTGAGGTGTTGCAGGCGTACACTCAGGAGATTCTACTACCTTCCGCCACTATGAACATCAACTTGCTTCGCTTGATCATGATTTTCGTATTCGTGCCACTGTTACGTATTGACACACTGCACTTTGCGTTGGTTGGCGTTATCACCAGTGCCAGTTACATGGCTTTAACACTGATCTTCTACCCGGTTACAGACTCGACGCCATTTATTCTTAACCGAGTTTTGGTTATCTGCTTCCCGATGATGTTTACTCTAGCTATGCTGGTTCGTAACCGAGACGTAGATCGTGTGGTCCGTCAAGACTTTTTACACGTTTGGGCGGTGGAATTGGAGGCTGAAAAAGCTACTCGAGAGAAGAACTTAATAGCCGAAGAGAACCGCACCTTAAAGCAGGAGTTAGCGCAACGTGACAGCGAGTTCAACTTGGATTTGACATCGCCACTACATGCCCTACTGGCAGAGTTAAAGTCGTTCCTTGATACTGTGGACTTGAGTGACGAGGACATGCAGCGTGGTATGGTTATTGTTCGTAATCTAGCACGTCTAGATCAGAATCTATTCGTTCCAGATATCAGTGCACAGATGAAATCTGAAAAGGAAGTGGACAATGACACCAAGAACTGGGCTTTATCTGTGCTTGCACGTAAGGACTATGCCGATACCACTCGCTCTGGAGTAGCCATGTCCCACAGTTCACATTCCAACTCAAATAGCAACCGAAGAAGCTATCGGGATGGCTTACTTATTGGCGCCGGGGGGATCGCTAGCTCCATGGTCATCGCTCCACTACCAGATATGCCTACCTGGGAGGAGCAAACTTTAGTACGAGTAAAGCAACGTATCCAGCAAGACGGATGGGATTTAGACACGCTTCAAATTGCCGATCTAACCGGCAACCGGCCACTTATGTACGTCACCGCAGCGTTGTTCGAGCTGCACGAACTACATGAAGAATTCCGCGTCGACCGTGTGGTTCTGCGTAACTTTCTGTACGAACTGGACGATGGGTACCTCGCCAACCCATATCACAACAGTAGCCACGCAGCTGACGTCGTTAACTCGGTGAACTTCCTTATCACAACGCTAGCGGACGGACAGATCCGAGATACGCTGACGAATCTCGAGTTCTATGCGGCGCTTGTGGCTGCAGCTATCCACGATTTCCGCCATCCTGGGAAATCAAACAATTATCTTATCAAGGCAAAGCACGACTTGGCTCTGCAATACAACGACCGCAGTATCCTGGAGAGCATGCATCTCGCAGAGACCTTTTTCATTATGCGCAATCCACTCTGCGATATCTTCGGTCGAATGAAAGATAAACCGTATCGAGAAATCCGGAAAGCTATCATTGAGATGGTGCTGAGTACTGATTTATCGATGCACCTGCAATTAGTAGGAAACCTCAAGGCATTGCTACTTCAAGAAGCGACTGTCCTTGCGGCTGGTAGCAGTGGTGTGGGGTTGGGAGGTGTTGTACCCGCTCCAAAACCCGTCACAGACCCCATGATGATTATGAAGGTTGTCATCAAGTGTGCTGACATTGGTCACGCTGCCAAGAAGCGCAAGTTGCATGTTATCTGGTCTGCTCTTATCATCGAAGAGTTCTTCCTTCAGGGTGACAACGAACGCGCCAACAACTCGGACATTTCACCTTTCATGGATCGACATTCAGAGAACAGTGCAAAGGTATGTTGTGCTGTATTTTCTCGAATATTTATTTTATTTATCGAGTACATTTTTTTGTGCAGAACCAAGTCGGGTTTTTCGAGTTCATTGTACTTCCTTTCTACGACACAGTTGCACAAGTTATATTCGCGCCGGAGTTCGGCGCTATTCACAACATAGCAAAACAGAACTATACTTTATGGAAAGAGGCCGACCGCAGACAGCTCTCGTCTATCGTGGCCATCAAGAGCGAGGTCTTCTTGAACGACAAGGTTCAGGTGCCATCATAGACGAGTGCGTTTTAGCGGAAAGGGTTATTCCTTGTTCGACCTCTTTGTTGTAGGCATTTAGTATAGCACCGCCCAACCCGCTCCACCCAATCCACATCCTTTATCATCAGAGTTGTCAGTAGATGCACTATGCTATCAATCAGTTTTGATTAACAGCTTTTCTTTTGGTTGGATGCAACGAGACCTCAGTAAGCAACTACCAATTCTGGCTTGTTGGTATTTTCGATTGTGTAGTACTTCAGTACTAATGGTAATTCCGTACGGTGTGCCAATTATTCTGCAGTCGGTGCAATCAGATAAAAACCTGCAAAATCCACCTGGATCAAGAAAAGCGCGGTGTCTTGTAGACAACCGCGATATCTACGAGCATGTGGTTTTACATTCTGTCGGCGAGCACAAAGTGACCATCCAAGCTACGCATAGTGACCGCTACCTTCAAGTTTCGGATTGTGGAAGTTGTGTCTTTTACCCAAAGAGCGACGGTGCGTGGGGTTGCTTTAGCATTGAAAGTGACCCAGACGGATATCCTCTGTTCATGTCGTGTCATTTAGGAAAGGCCGTACAGTATAATGAGAATGGCGTCGTGAAGTGTACAAGTAAAAACGTACTTTACGGCGGAATATGGAGAATTGTCGAGCCTCGTGTTCAGGGGCTAATGGTAACCAAATATCATATGATATTTTTGAAAGTAATAGTACTATTTTCGATATTAAATAGTAATAGTAACTCATTTTTGCAAGAGCTAACATAATATTTTTAATATTAACTCGGAGAATTGAAAAATATTAGATACTTCATGATATTTTATGATACTTTCCCACTTAAGTACGTTTCTTGCCACCTTACCCTGTGGACCGAGCGGAGCCAAATAACTTTTTCGATCAGGTTCTAGAAAAGCAGTAGGCTTTAAGACTGACGAGTATTTGCTCTAGTATTTCACTGTGACACAAAGGCGATCAAGATGGAAAACTGCAAACGCTTGCAGCTGTTTAACGTTGATAGAGCGAAATCAAGACATTTATTCTTGTTCTCTACCGATCTCCTCGTCCACATCGTGCGTCTATTAAACCTGCTGCCTGTGGCGCTAGATTAATGCGCTCAGCAGTGCCAACACACGACGCCAACCTTGCCGTCACTCTCACAATTGTCCCTCCCTCCCGGTTGATTAGTAATACTTCAGCTAGTCGAGCGTTAGCGACATCGGATTGGTGAATTTAGCCCGATTACGCAATCTTTGAAAAATATAATATCGTATTAACTAATATTAAGTTGATATTTAATAATATCATATTGTCTCAGAAGAAAATATTAGGTGATATTTTTATATTATCTGGACTACAGGTGATATTTTCACAATATTAACTTCACCGATTTTGGAGTTACCATTAACCCCTGCTCGTGTTACTCTCAGCTATTCGCCCAATGTACCTGCTTCGCGTAATGTTCTTTGTGGTAAAGAACGACAAGAATTTATCGTGCAGCTGGCGAAGTGCGGAAAAACTTCGGCCGACATCATGCGAATCGTGACACGGATGTTTGATGCACCAACGTCTTCGTCAAAGTCGGTATTTAATAATCTGTAGTATGGATACATGTACCCACGAGACGGACATGTTATAACGGTTTACACAGTGCTGAAAGCTGACACTTCCGTAGTGTAAACCGATCAAAGATTATCAGAGTTCATTTAACCTTCCGATATCGGATTTTGCTAACAAAAAGTTAAACTTAGTCCAACGCCAAACAACGCTCGGCCAGCAGCGTCAGACAATACAGAATATAATTGTATTGGAATACTTGCCTTGCCGTAATAATCCATTCTTCATTAATAAGTTATTTTGTGATACACTATTCCAATAGTTCAATTATGACTATATATCTTAAATTTGATCTTTGTAAGCTGCCAGAATTGGACCTTCTGCAAGTCCTAATAGAATATCATTGCAGCACGACCAAGTCCAATAATTATATATTTTAGCGGTACAATACCGTATTTGTTACTAATAATTAAGTGTATTTATTTTTGGCCGATGCTTCTGTCAGTATTTGTTTTAACCATGCAGCCACCCCATGTATTGTCCATTAATAACATACTGCGTATTTTAAAGTTATGATGAAATTAAGTCATTAGCACCGACCAGTCCTTCACCGCACCAAGATGTTGCTAACAGACACGAGCAGAGTTGCAACGCTAGTCTTATAGTTCATGTATTGAGTTCATTTTATTATTTATAAACCATTCATGTATTATGCATGAGCAAAGTTGAGCACAGGCAACGTTAGTGTTAAAGTCCGCATATCGAGTCCATGCATTGACTCTAAAATATCCGTGTATTATACTCAAATTAGATAGGGTTAGTTAGAGCTACCGTGGAGCATTAACTGAAGGATGCGAAAGCGCAACAGCGTGAGTCCATTTGGAGTCACATCCAGTCCAATGCTGTTGTCCACCATTCGCCAGAATCGTAGCAGTAGAAACCACAGCTGTGGTCGTCCTTCTGGACTGGCGCGTTGATAGAGACAGCCTCGTAGTCGTCGCTCAAGCTTCCACCAGATCCTATGACAGTCGATCCAGCACAGTCATGTAAAATTTCGTTCATGGAGTCGCAGTACGGGGCTCGAGCTCGCCTCACATCTACCGCAATTCCGCACCAGTGCAAATTTATTTTCATAGCTAACCGTGATCATGAGAAGGTCTGCGCCTCCCACCAGCTCTTGCGTCCTTGCCTTGAGGTTCGCTCATGCTCTTCGTATTTCGTTCCGTCACCGTGTTCTCGATCCCCATGACACGAGCGATAGGGTTTGCCGCGCACATCTTTGAACAGAAAGCATGAATCAGTGCGTTGTTCGCCCACGATGGCGGGTTCAAGCGGTATAGCATCGCGAAGTGGTTCTCATTGGCATCAATCACGATCGTGCTGCGTGGGTTCGATATCACCACTTGGGTGACCGTCTCTTCCAACGCGGGATATTGCGCTAAAGGTACGGTGCTTACTCCGTTTTGCACCTGGCTGCTGGAAAACGTGACACCGTGCTCGCATTGATCCTTCACTGTCGAGAGATAGCGCATAGCCTCAATCTAGTTTCGTGAAAACATTCCAATGCCGGAGATAGGAACACATCCCGTATCCAGGTTTTATTCATGTTTCTCCAGGTCTTGTCCAGGTATTTCCGTATATTCTTGCTCAGCTTGCGATGGTTGGTTCCGGGTACACACCTCTATTGCAGTCTCTCTCGTGCTCATCACTGAAAGGACGGAGCTGAACTTTTCCAGCAGCTTCTTCGTCGGGAGATATAACGCGTTATCGTTCAGCACAGGGGCGCTCTGCCGGACATACTTCGGTTTCTTGTTCTCCGCTCTCTCCCATTTGATCAAAAGTGGATTTACGCGGTCTATCGTTTCCTGG
Organism: Phytophthora betacei; assembly: GCA_011320135.1. Lineage (NCBI taxonomy): Eukaryota > Oomycota > Peronosporomycetes > Peronosporales > Peronosporaceae > Phytophthora > Phytophthora betacei. The sequence goes on from JAANHX010000077.1 coordinate 1,887,273, forward strand.
AGTGTCGGCTGCTTTCCTTGGAGATTGTGTGCAAACTGTACAAGAGTAATATCCCCCATCTTGCAGCGATAATCTTCAGACTCGTTGAACAGTGCCCGCTTTTTCTTTTCATCGCCCTCGCGTTCCTTCCTGTTTCAGCAAGGGCTTCCGGACTTTGCAGCGTTCGGGTTCAACTTGGTAGACAAATCTAGCGGTGCTTTCGCGTCCTGTTCACCCCCCCCCCCAACGGGATCGATACTGTTTCTGAAGGCTCTTTGGATTACTGCCTGTCACCCTGAACGGCGAGCTCACGGATATAGTCTCGTCAGCTGCACGCTTGTCGTCAGCACCTACCGTCCCCACAAAAGGCTTTGCTTATGCGATTTCGTGATGCTTCCGCTGCCAGATGTTCGTAAAATGGTTGAGTCGAAAATCAAGATGCTCTTTGCACTCGTCGTCGTTCTCTATATATACCAGCTCGCTGCAGATAGCCTGCGTAGCACTGAGCGTCGCTTCGTACCTGGCCGCTGCATCAAGTGCATCTTGCTTCGCTTGTCCAGGCTTCAATTCGTCTACAACTATAGGTCTAGGTGTCACGTGCGGATCTACCGGGTGCAATTAATTGTAGTTCCCATACATGCCAAAGCGGATGTCAGCACTAAATTATAACAAATGGACGAAAGATTTACAGTACGTGGATAATACATGGACATCTCCAAATGTACAGTTTCTCACCGCGCATGGATTCGATCCAGTGGATTGACACTTCCGGATACCTTGTTGCAGTTTCGGTTGGCGATAGCATGCTGACAGGGTAGACGCATCGCACATGCAAAGGAGCACGAGCCGATCTAGCTCGACAACTCGACATAATACTCCTTGTGTTTCCCGGAAAACACCATGAAGCCAGGGTCGAAGACCGTATCGTAGACAAATACATCCTCCTTAGACATGGCCATCGCATACTCCTTCTGCACATGCTCGGTGACGAAGTGCGTCGTAAGGTGCAGCACTTGACACATCTCTTCATCGTAGTTTCGGCTCACTCGCAGTCTCACGCGGTTCTTGCGGAACAAATACTCGCTCGACGTACGTGCGTCAGCTCCCACGAGAGCCTTGATCGTTTCCGTCATCGACATTGTGTGGGTAACCGACTCCTTGAAGTGACCGAACCAATTCTCCAAATGGTTATTAGTGTGAACGCGCAAAGGTGCAAGCTGAGCCCGTTTGTACTTGACCCACATGTTCGTGCATTCGCTCCAGTTTTCGTCCATGCATTCCAGAAAACTGGTGAGTCCCGTCCGTGCACACAGTGCCTTCACCGAGTCCCAACTCTTGGTGTATATATCTTCGCTCACGGAATACGCCATGTTGTGCACGAGGGTGTCGAATGCGTCAAGGTCATCTTGCGAGATCTTCCTATACTCGGGCTTTCGTGAAGCTGTGCGCAGGTACTTGATCACGTGAAATAAGCAGATCAGCACACGGTCCCTGGGGAAGTACGTCTTCAGAGCTCGAATCTCGTTCAAGTCCTTATCGACCATGTTAGCTTGCACCTTGTCGCCGATCCTGGCGTCAACTCGAACCAAATGATTCAAGGCGCATGACATGTGCCAGTCAGCATTTTTTCGATAAGCGACAGTTGAATTGGCTGCGCACGACCATTATCGTCGATGACCATCAAAGTACACAGTAAATAGTAACTAGCAACATTGGACCAGAATAATATGAGGTACATGGCCAATACATGGACGATACATATAAGAATATCGTTTGGTATTGTGCGTGCAATCCACTAGCAACAAATCGAAAAAGCGTACGATCATGTCGCGCTGGTGCCTCGAAACACCGGAGTGGCCAGCGTTAGTCTCGTTCACAGTCACCACGATACCATCCACTACTGCCAATTCGATAAGTGCTTGTGCACAAGCATTGTCATCGTCGAGCCCGCATCAAAATTTGTCTTTATAGCGCTGGACAATGTTGTCCACGTTTTACTTTATGAGGCTTTCCTCTCTACCGATCAGGTACTCGTAAATGCGAGCGCGCTGTCGGCCGTGCTTCACCATTTCGTGGACAGTGGACTTGGTCTCCAAATCCTTCACCTTTCGGTTCTCGGCGTAAGTCTTGAAGTTTGCGGTACCCACAAAGTGGTTGTGGTGGTTAACCCCTTTATTCACACGGAGGAACCTCAAACCTTCCTTGTTTACGACTTGAACCACGAGCAGAAAAGGACACCCAGTGCCACGAGTGAACTGCTTCGGACGCACACCTCTGATTTGATCCTTCGACCGCAACCCAAGCGTACAGATATAGGTGCGCTCGTATGTTGTCCACTCTGTCGGCACGTACTGTACGTCAAGACCTTCTCGCGTGGCCACAGTTTTTGTTAGCCGCTTGTTCCGCAAGTCGCAGCTCAGAGTCTTGGAAACTCAGATAATCTGCCGTGTTGCAGACGCGTAAACCTTCAAATCGACAGCCCACGCAACCCGACTTGATTGAACGGCTTCGGGGACACAAACAGGCCCTGGGGGATCTGAAACCTGGGCGCTACATGGACGCTCCCCATCGTCCATACCCGAGTCGTCCGAGTCACCAAAACTTTCTGCAGAGCTCGTAGCAGCGGAAGAAGCAACACTCGACGCCTCTCCACTTAAGCTATCATGTATACGACACCTAAACGCATGAAGTTAGCACCACCGGCATACATAAGAATGCAGGGAGTTCACCTCTGACTGAGCTGTAGCGGTTTCTTTGGCCGGCCACAGCGAGGGCGGCGAAGGAGCGTACGGCGGCGGTGGTGTCGGATGCTCCGCGTGTGATCTTTTTGGATTTTCAAAAGCAAAGGGAGTGGCTGCGATAGTCCTTAAAATACCGAGCGACTTCATTTTTCGCTTTGATAGTGTGTATGTGGTGAATGTGGGAGCCGTTACGAGGAATACCGCATAGTTTCTGGTGGTGTTTCTTACGATAACGCGCAACACTCCACGTACCAGGCCTCTTTTTGGCCTTGTGCCGAATTTTAGAGCGCATTCATCGAGTTCGTACTGATTCAAAGGAGGAGTGTGCTTCTAACTATTCGTCCACCGTAATAGTCTCTTCAATACACTCGATCTCTGATTTGGCTGCACTTTCCGCCTCTTTGTTATCGTCACATGCGCTTGTACTTCTGTTGCGTTGCATGTGTCCACCGCCTCGTACATCCACGTCTGCCACTTCACAGTTCTGGCTGCTTGGACAGGATTCCGTACCAGAGTACGTGAGGTCGATCACGTGCTCGGGTACCACTGCGGTGATGGACGCCGCATGCACGTCCATCACACCAAAAAAAGCTGCAACCTTGCCGTTTAGTTCATTATTTGTAGAGCTTTAGACACTTTCCTCGGGTGCTTCACGTAGCTTAGCACTAGTGGTCCTAAAGGCATCATCAATGTGACTATCTTATACGAACGTAAGGTCCGCCACTTCACTGCACAGATCGCCAGGCGGCTTCCCCGACTGTCCTGGCGTCGTCTCATCCGAATAGTGAGTGGTAGGGGTCTCCTCCGTGTCCAGCGTGACCGGCAGTGGATTGCCTGGGCTGGTATCAATGCTGATCACCACTGCATCTAGAGGACCTCGAGGGTCGCCACATACAAAGCGCCGTGAGTAGTACTCAGCAACATCGCCCGGCTCAAATGTCTAGGGCAGCTCAGACCCGGTATGATCGTGTAGCACGACCGCTGCTGCTGCGTATAGACCCTTGCTCCTGGTTCAAAATGTCAAATGCTATGAAACTAAGCTGTACTTTAGACTTACGCTATTACATGCTACTTTCGCGTCACTTAGAACAATCCCACCTCACAGTTACAAACAGCTACAGCTACTTTGCAGATTCAACTACATGTACTTCAGGACAACAGACAGGTGGTGACGTGTCATGTGTGCAAGGCGCTGTGCAGCTAGAGCGACCAGAAGCTGGGGCCTCTCTGTGTTTTAGCGCTCTAATCTTCCCGGCATTGCTGAGCTGCCAAGCCTGGTCGTTTTTTTACGTTTCCGCTTTGTCGCATCAGATTATCAATTGCGATTTACGACCAATCAAGGTCAGAGATGCAAAAAAGCGTCTCTGAAATGCCACCCTGACCAGGCAGTTCCGACTCGCAAAGCTGCAATATAGAGATCTTCAGATTATATTCGACTATTCAGTGCTGCAGGCGAATTTAACAAAGATTTGCAGATCAGACTCTCGTGTACCGTATTTGAGATCTCCTACTTCAGACCCAATATTTTTGAAGTTGTATTGTTGCAAAATACACAAGGTCTGTACACGTACCGACGCATCTCTATCACGTATTATTTAAACAAAACAATTTAGTTATCAAGTTCTTCTTCGGGAACTACGAAGTTTTCTATGTCGTGACGCGTATCCACAGCATGGCGCACTACGGGCACTTCTTCCAGCAACCGTCGTAGCAGCTCCCAATCAGGTTCACTGTCGGAAAGCTCCGTTCCAGCCTCTAAGTTTTCAGTAGACTCAATGGATACCATTTTTGCTTTCTCAAATCCGCTTCTAACCGTTTTGCGAGACAACGCATTCCACGAATTCTTCGTCCAACCTTTTAATTGCTGCCGTGTAGGTGCTTTTATCTTAAACGGAAGCGTCGAAGTTGAAGCGCGTATTTGTTTCAACATGTTCTCCACCCAATCTGTTTTGAATATAGCGCTGCCATTGGCCATAGAGCTGGTGGATAGTTACAGTTTAGCATGGTTTTTGTACTCTGAATTAGGAGATCTAGACTTGTGCGCTGTTCCATTCTCGATATGTGATTGGTTGGAGGGCAGTCTGAATTAGGAGATCACTCTGAAGTAGGAGATCTCAAATACGGTATACGATAAATTATAATGGGTATTAAAATTTGATTTTTTAATAGCTTAGCACCATCTTTAGTAACGAATGGAGAGGAGCGTGGACACACAACTACACCATTTCCCGGCCAAGTTTCCAGTTTTACCAGCCATCTTGCAAATGGCCCGTTCTTGTGTGATCTAATTTAAGGCTGTGTGGAGTCACACCATTTTTTAATTTTAGGCTACGGCATTTAGCGATTTGCATGAAAAAGCCACTTTTTCCACGACTTGCATTTCTGCCCATCACACTTTCCAAGCAGGTTGCAAACCTGGTCAAATACATAGAGCCTACTATGCAAATCGCCAAATGCCGTAGCCTAAAATTAAACATGGTGTGACTCCACACAGCCTTAAATTAGATCACACAAGAACGGGCCATTTGCAAGATGGCTGGTAAAACTGGAAACTTGGCCGGGAAATGGTGTAGATTCAGAGCTGTCATCATGTGCGCCAAATTCCGACACAATTAGCGTGATGGGCGTTGGTCCAGTCGAGCTATCTCCTGGACATGATCATTATAGCAGATAAAAGATACTCAGATCTGTTAGTGTGCTGAGTACATGTCTTAGCTCGACTATATCGCGATGTTGAGTAAAACAACAAAGGCACATTTGATATGGAGTTGTCGGACTTAAATGACAGGGGGTCGTAGATTTACCGTACACGTCGAGACTGCAGAAGCCCACACCGTACGTGCTCTTCACGACCAAGGAATGAAATATTGCCATGGAAAGCACGCCCGCGGAAGCACAAGGTAATAGTGCCACACTTGTTGCCAAGCGAGTCGGTCCTATGTCGCTTAGCAACGTAGCTCGATCGTGCAATCCATTACAAGAGAACTTAATGAGTAATAGTTATAATTAATTTAGTCAAAGAATTTAAATTAATTAAAGTATGTTATAGCCTTCTAAAATAGAAGTTAAAATATCTGCAAAGCACAATACAGAGTATAGTATTATATTTTCTTTGTATAGTTGTTTTTCTACTCAGTTTCCTCGATACTCTATTGACAAAGGCAAGTACAGGACAGAGAGAGAAAGAGAGACGGAGAGTGAAATGATAAATTATACAACTTTTTTCTGCTTTCGATCTACTACTCGTAAGATTTCTTCCAAATCAAAAGTTCCTTCTGGCTAATATATCCTCGTATAATGCCAGTCCTTTTAAAATACTTCGTGCGGGGAGGGAGAGTACCCCATAGGCCAGTATTACAGTTTTTTCATTATTTTGTAGTTCTTTTTCTAGGTTCGCTGTGATTGCCGTCTCCATTTCACTTCACCTAAATGTAAACTTGATTCTAACTGTGCGTAATATAACTGAATGTTTCTAGGTCGTCACATACCAATCTAATGTTTTATACAATTCGCTTAATCTACCGGCAGTGCTTTAGCTGCCAACGGGCCGGGTTGTTCCCAGCCAGAACCTAGCTATTTTCAAGTGTGTTCAACGCGAGCAAACGATGCCCAACAAGATCATTGTTAACTGTGCGTAAGTCTTCTTGACTGGAAAGACAACAACTGACGAGGAAGCAGTGGCTAGTGGGGCTCAAAATATTTCTCTTCACAACTTCCTCGTTTTTCACTGGCATTTTTCCGCATCTCACCAGCTCCAAGACGTGATGCTGGTAGTCTCTCCAAGCGACAACATAGCGTTGGTCCAAAGAAAACTGAATTTGATCAATGGTAGCACTCGTATGAGGCTCCACGCTCCTATGCACCTCGCAGTACAGACGATTCTAGCTCTCTATATAGTCGTCGTTACATTAGCCGCCTTTATCAGTACAACACAACACGACACGAAAAGCAGAGCCCAACCGCAGTCTGCCTCAAATTTACACGTCTCCCAATGCCTGGACTCTTGAGGGTCGAAGACGCATTTCCACTTACGTGAACTTTGAGAAGTCGTCCACTCTAATCCGGCTGAATGGCGATCTTGTCGTCGTGAACATTACATAAAGCCACTTGCTCGTAGAAGTCGAGATTTCGCGAGTAAATGCAGCTTCATGCTGCACAAACGGAATATGTTCTAAAACTAATTGCAGCTGCAATTGGAAAGAAAGATAGTTAAGTTATCTCTGCATCACGCTTTTAAAGAGATAAATACTATTTTAGAGACGGAGGCTCCGCTAAAACAAACTTAGGCCGAGTTCGAGTTGAACCGAAATTTCACTAAAAAATTGCTATTTCAACCAATCTGCCGTAGCTCAATCGAAATAACTCATTGTGGAATACAGGCTCTACTATCAATTTGGAAACCAGGCAAAAAAAAGGTGCAACTTCGAAGTATTTGAGGTTTTTCTAAAATCTTGGTATAAAACTTCAAAACCTCAAGAACAGCCTATTAATAGCTGATATATCTATATGGGAGCGAGTACAAGCTTCTCATATTACTGTACCGTTTGGCCAGCTGAAGCTCGTGCGACCGCCAAGATAGCATAGCGTCCATGTTTTTTAACAAAAGCAAAGGAAACATGGAATGCTTTGTCCTGTATAAATATGTGTGTAGTAAGAAATGTTATGAAAAGGCACCGTTTAAGATCGAAGCAACCATTCTTGCTGGATAGCAGGCTATCACACCCTGCGAAGCTCTTTTAAGCGGAAGGGTTAATAGTTGGGACTGCAAATGGTCTAGTACAGCTCAACATTGCGATCATTACATGCGATGGGTTAACTGGGTGCGTTTGTTGATGATTTTTTTGATACGACAGTAGGATGGGTTGACCATATAATAATGCGATGGGTTAATTTCGTGCCGATAACGTCAGAAGCACTTCCATGTTTTTTCAGCAAACAGCTACTTGGAGGATGGGCTGAATGCAAAAATGTGCAAGTATATGTACTAGCATGTAGACAGCACCGGGTAACCCATTGTGGTGCGTTCGGTACGAATTAAAAAAACTGAACTGACTGCAAAAAGGTCTGTTAATGAAAGCAGCTACCTTAGAATCTGTTCTCACTTTCCTTTCTTCTCTCAAGATGGCATCGTATTCTCCTTCGACCTCGCACTCATATCAGCCGCAGTCCGACACCGAGAACTGGTTATTCCTAGGGAATCCAGGCACGGGCAAGTCCACGCTCATCAACTGTCTGATCGGCGAAGCGAAGTTTGAGGCCGGTTTGAGTTTTGGCGCCGGCAAGACAAGCTTCTTTCAACGCTTCGAGCATGGCAACATCGTGTACATGGATACGCCAGGATTGGCCGACACGGAGTTGCGCGAGACGGCTGCAAAGTCTATCAAGGAGGCACTTCAAGAAGATGGCATCTACAAAATCTTCTTCGTGGTCACTTTGCAGCAGGGTCGCGGCAAACCCGAAGACATTGCGACCATCACGGAGGTCCTGGACTCAGTTCACGTGCCCAATATCGAGTTTTCCATCATCGTCAACCAAATCGGAAAAAGAGTGCACGAGCTCATGATGAAGGTGGGCGACGAGTACAAGGGTGTAGTGGGGTCCCTTTGCTCGGGTAAATACAGCTCGGGGTCTATCCTCTTTTTACCCATGCTTGACAAGTTAAACGAAGTCGACAACGCTTTAATGGACGTGCCGGATGAGTTGGAGGTGTTCCTCCGTACTAAAGCGCCCAAAATTGTGATCCCCAAAATCAATGTACACGACATCAACCTTGACAGCGGTCAGTTCAAGGCCGAGGTCAAGCGGCTCGAGCAGTTGGTCCGCCAGTTGACGGAGGACAAGGAAATTCGTGACCTCAAGTGGAAGGAGGTTGAGGCGCAAAACCAGCGCCAGCTCGTGGAATCGCAACGGCTGCAAGCGGAAATGATGTCGCGGATGTTCGAGCAGCAAAAGGCCCAGCAAGATCAGGCGCAGCAAATGCAGATGCGCTTCATGAAGGAGATGGCTGAAGACCGTCGCCAAGAGCGCGAGGAACAGGCACGTCGCCGCGCAAATGAATTTCGCCGCGACCCTTGCCGCCTTCAGTAGACCGACGATCAATGAGAAGACTGAATGGAGTTTGTATCTCAACAATTCCACTGCGCGTTACTTGCATACAAAGCTGAAAACTTAAGTCTTGAAAAAAAATATTGACATGCCCTTGGCTCGCAGAGGGGCTTTTAGAACAGGGTTAATTCAAGACTGGTATTTCTGTTAGTTTGTGTTGTGTCTTGTCTCCGACTGGGACAAGAACCTAGAAAGAAAGAATAGAAAATAAAGTGCAACTTCAACTCAAGCTGCAATGGCGGTCAGCATCCTCAGGCCGACGCCCTTGTCACTCGCCCCCATGCTGACTGCTCATTAGCACGGAAACACCCGACGAATGTTCACTCGTTGCTGCGTTGGTCCTTGGTCCAGGGTAATAGTGTCATTGTCGTGCACTGCAACGATGGTGAATGGCCCGTTAGAGCTTGCGAGTAATCAGATCTTGCCCAAATATCATGTTTGCAGGAGTAGTTCCCAGAATAGTGTGGTAGCTTGCACGTGCTGAAAATGCAGCATACTGAAGTACTTTGTGCCAATCCGCCTCTGGGTTGCATCTGATGCAATTATTCAGCACCAAATGTACACGTTCACAGATAGCGTTGGCTTGTGGATTCTTGGCCGAGATCGCTTTCGGCTTGATACCGTAGCTGGCTAACATCTCTCTGAACTCGCTTGTATTGAACTCATTTCCCCTGTCGAAAATTACCGTTTTCGGACGTGGATATCGACACAGCCATGTCGTATCAAAGTTTTCCGCTGTTGTCCTTCCTTTACTGTCTGTCTGGATGGAAACCTCCAGCCAACGAGTTGCTTCATCGATTACAGTAAGGGCATACTGACGTTCAGCTCCATAGGGACCCATCGTGTCGACATGCACTACGTCGAACGGATCAACCATGTTCAGGTCTCTTGGAGGGAGTTTGCCATATGCTTGTGGTCCTCCATGCAGTTTGGCTTTCTTGCACGTGATGCACTTCTTGCAGTACGTTACGATTGTCTTCTCCATGCCCGACCAGTAGAAATTAGCCCGCATGGTATGGAATTGTCGTTTTGATCCGGGGTGCAGCAAGTTCAGATGATACCAATCAACAAGTTCTTCGCGCATTGCATTTGGGATTACCACACGTTTCTGGTACGTAAGGAGTCTCGCCCCCATGGTGTTCTCAACCCGGTAGTCTGGGTCACTCGTGTCATTCACACACTTTTGCAACAGCTCCTGTACCATCTTGTCTGTACTCTGGAACTGTTTAATATAATCTCCTTCCAACACACATTCGCCTTGTTCGCTAAACAGTGCTTCTGCTAAGTTGTGACCGTTTTCGTTGGACACGGACGTGCACTCCATGCGTGAAAACGCATCTGCAGCAATGTTCGATTTTCCTCGTACATATTCACATGTCAACCGGTACTCTGACAGTAGAAGTTTCCACCTTTTTACTCTTAGCGAATTCTCTGTAGGATAGATCAAGTTCTTGTGATCTGTGTGCACCACCACCGGGAATCCTAAGAGTATTGTTCTGTACTCTTTTAAGATCTCCACAACTGACAGTAGCTCGAGCTCCATCGTGGTGTAATTCCTCTGTGCCTCCGTAAGTGTTCTCGAAAAGCACGCAATCAACTTACCATCCTGCTGAATCAAACCACCTAATTGCTTACCACTCGCATCCGCGTAGATGTCAGAAGGTTTTGAAAAGTCAGGAAATGATAGAAGTACTGCTTCGGCTAGCGCTTTCTTGATTCCTTCGAATGCTTCATTCTCTGTCGAAGTCCACACAAATGTTGCTTTTGGCGACGTCATTCTCGTCAGTGGCTTCAACAATGCGGACTTGTGTGGAATCATCTCCCTGTAGTAATTAATCAGTCCTAATAATCTTCTCAGCTCACGCTTTGTTCTCGGCGCTATCAAGCGCGTTATCGCACTGATCTTCTTCTCTTGAGGCTGGATTCCATCCGCACTCAATGTAAAACCCAGGTAGTCCACCGACTTACAAAAGATATGACACTTTTTGCCATTAAGAGTCACATTGTACTCTTTCAGACGTTTTAGTACCACCCGCAAATGCTCCACATGGTCCTTGGCTGTCTTCGAAAAGATCAGTATGTCATCTAGATACACGATGACAAAATCCAAGTCACCCAGGATCTTCATCATGCTGGCCTGGTACTCGTCCGGAGCCGTAGATATTCCCATCGGCAGTCTCTTGTATTGGAACTTTCCCCATGGTGTACAAAAGGCGGTGTACTTTCGGCTTTCATTCGCTAATTGTCTAGCGTAATAGCCCATATTGGCGTCCAGTGACGAAAAGTACTTTGCTCCACCTAGTTTTGCTAAAACTTCTCGAATCAGCGGTACATAGTATGGATGTCTCTTCAAAACCCGATTAAGCACTCGAAAGTCAGTCAGCAACCGTAGTCTTCCGTCTGGCTTCTTTAAGAAGAAGGCAGGCGACGCCATCTCCGAGTCGAAGATTTGCTCAAGCACATCGACTGTAATCAATCTGTGTATCTCCTTGCGAGCTGCATCTTCCTCACTCCTCGGTACTGAGTATGGTCTCGCATGAACCGGTGTGAACGGCTCAACAATAGGTAAGACGTAATCCGGCAGCTTCATCTTGCCCAAATGCCCATTGTACAACATCTCAAAGCTAGCTAACAACTTCACGACTTCGTCGTACGTCTCTTGGTCGATGTCTGCATCGCCAATCAGGTCCATCGGTTTGACCGACGTATCGTTAATGTCCTTGACCTCGTCAAGTATCTCCACCTCCTTCAATTCTACAGGCAGGTGTCTTTTCGGCTTCTTGTCTGGTATCTCTTGATACGTCCCAGCATTACCCATATTCACGACCACGGAGTTTCCGTTCCACTCCACCTTGCCGTCTCTGAAGTTCACGATGATACCCAATGCGCTCAATAAATCGCGACCAATGACCATCTCGTCCTTGGTGTTCTCAATCACCTCAAACTGATGAGTGATTCGTGAGCCATAGTTAAGGTCCAAGAATCTGAACTTCACAACCATAGTACCATCCGACTTGAGTTTACCGTCAACTTGCTCGAATGTCATGGTTGAAGGGGTCTTCTTGACTCCCAGCTGCTTATTAGCAGTCACGAGTGATGCGTTAATATAACTGGTAGTACATCCAGTGTCCAGTAGAGCTACTCTTTTCTCTTTTGTCTGCGAGAGCCGAATTTTCAGTCGCATTGGTCTACCAACGCTTTTAGACGCTTCATTCATCGCACTGGTGATTATTTTACCTTCGCTCTCATCACTATAGTTGTAGTCCGACTCCGTGTCGTCCACCTTCGTCAGCTTTCGGTTCTCCGACTTCTTTGTCGCTGACTTCTGATTGTAGCTATTCTTGTCGTTCTTCTTCTGCGTAAAACACTCCTGGTCACTATGTGACGCTGTCTTATGCAGTTTGCACCACTTTCCACTTGGTTCTGCGTTGTTGCTTGACGACGCTTTGTTCGTGTGGTTATTATTCCACTTCTTATGGCTACTATTCTTGCCATTGTAGTTGCCGTACTGCTTATTCGGCTTACTCGCCTTCGGCTTTCCTTTGTTCTCTTGTCCTTCGCGTCGCTCTGACTGCTCAAGACGCTCGAAATACTGCACGGATTGCGGCATACTACTGAATGTGATACCACTGCACTCGTACGCATGTCTCCAATCTCTCGGCATCGCACGCTTGAAGTACCTGATCATTGACTTGTCGTCCAAGTTCATGGGGTTCGTTGGCAAGTCGCGAAGCATGCGAGCAATCTCTCTCATGCGCCGGTGACACTGTGACACTGTCTCATTACGCCGCTTGGCGAACATGAACAAGTCTTCTTCCAACTGCTCATTGTATGCTTTGGGTACGTACGTCCGTCCCCACAGCGCGTACGCCTTCGTAAACTGTGCCACACTATTCATATCCTTATCCTCGGAAGCTGTTTGCCACGCCTCCAGTGCCTCATTCTCCAGTACCAACTGCAAATTCAGGTCCTTCTCTTCTGGTGCCCATTTTTTGAGCTGGCACAGACGTCCAAACTTGTGACTCCACTTAAGCCAATCTTGGGCTGTGCCTCCGCTGAAGCGAGGGAGTGAAATCTTCACGTACTCACGCTCCGTGTTGTACGTTGACTCCCGTGTTGTCACCTGGAATACCACGCCTTTGTCTGCGCGGTTCATCTCGTCCATGGTCTTGCTTGGTCTTCACCCGTTGTAGAAGTCCTACAACTTATCCTCTAGTTCCGTCCTTTTGACTTTGAACTAGTTCAAAGTGACATGCCCTTGGCTCGCAGAGGGGCTTTTAGAACAGGGTTAATTCAAGACTGGTATTTCTGTTAGTTTGTGTTGTGTCTTGTCTCCGACTGGGACAAGAACCTAGAAAGAAAGAATAAAAAATAAAGTGCAACTTCAACTCAAGCTGCAATGGCGGTCAGCATCCTCAGGCCGACGCCCTTGTCAATATGTTTTTATAGGAATGTGCATCAACGAGAAACTTATCTAAGTCAGATTCAGCTCAGACTACGGTCTTCTTCCTGACGTTAAACTTACAATAGGAATTACCGCTGGTAGCTTAAGACATTTGGCCCTAGTAAACGCACTCCGAAGGCGAAAAAGTGCTGAACTATAATAAGATTTATTTCTACTCTTCGTTGACCTGCTGCTTGCGCTTCTTACCTGTGCTTGCTAGATTTGCTGCAACCTTAAAAGAATTCGCGGCCATGTGCTCACTGGGTGTTAGACGTCCCACCTCTCTTTTAATGACCTAGTAAAGTAGCATGTCGACATTGCTAAAATTACCCTATGAGAGGCCAAACGAGAATAGTAGTACCTTCACCACCGCGGACTAAAACCTAAGAGAATGGATGATAGAAGATGTCGCGTCCCGCTTATCTCTAGTCATTTTAAATCGCTGCGCAACGGAGTCGAGCAACGTGCGAGCGTCTGCGAGTACCACGATCCTCATCCGTCGTCTTAGGGTTACTCTTTGAAAGATCGGGAAGTCCTGCAGTGCACCTCGATGCATTGGTCTAGCATTGCTTTGAGAATGACGTCGAAGACGGAACTCCTCTGCTTGATCTCGTCCCGGGAAAGGGCATAGCGAGCCACCTTCTCGAACGTGAAACGCTACCGCATGTGGCCGGGCGCAGGCAGTACTCGCACATGCGGCGCGGTTGTTGATCGTGCACAGCGTTGCCATCAGCGTACTGGTTGAGTCTACCTCAGTGTTGTAGTCAATCAAATAAATGCTAGCAGCCAGGCTAAAGCGAGGAGACGCTCGTCCAATCCGAGGCATGACGCAGTAGCTTGATTAATAGCACCATAATCACCAAACAGGTACGCCATGCCTGATTACGATAGGTGGTTCGTCTCCTGGTTTTATTAATACATGCGCAATTTGATTGGGTCGTCAGCTCACCTTTCTAATGACGACAAGCCCCGATCCTTGTGAATAAACACCCCATTGATAGTCACGTTGCTCTCCAGGAAAAACGTAGATGGTTTGGACATAAAGCCATATTGGCTGACATATCGTCGCTAATCTCGGCTTCGACGGCTTCCACTACCACAGACATGTAGCATTTGAGCCTCTTTAGGAGGATAGTATTCGGCTTGGACATGCTTCTTGTGAGTGAATCGTCGACCTCGCTTAAAGGCATGTTGTGGCTGACGGCCCACTCAATCAACTGATACATGTCGGAAGTGGTTGGGTTGGCGAACCCAAAGGCGGTGAGCGGGTGCTTTTCTCTAAGATAGTTCACCAGATTGACGTAGCAACTTGACAGGATCTGCATACACTGCGTCCCACAGTAGTTGCAGGCAAGTAGCGGTCAGCCTCGGCGACGAAAGAAGCTGCAGAGATCGTGGTTGCGGGCAGGGCTCGCTCTGAAAGATTATGCAGTCGAGGGTAGAATCGAAAGGGACTTGGTAAATGAATGTGCCTTAGTGAATACGACTCACAGAGTTCTGGGCCATCCAACTACGGTCATTATTCGAATATTCGCCAAACTGCGTTGTATTAAAAGGTATTTTTTAGACGCGAGCAGCAACATCCCGATATAGCATTTGTTAAAAGTAAACAGATAGTTAGAATAAGTTCAAGTTTTTGTGTGTTTTGGCATAAAATGACATTTAGGGTTAGACTTTTGAACACGAGATGTACAACCCGATTTCATTCAGTAAGATTATTTGTTATTTAAATAGCGTGCGGAACGCAAACAATGAGTTAAAAACTTTCTTCAGTGCTTGAAAATGTTCTCAATATTAATAGTACAGTGCCTACGGTAATTAATCACACTTACAGTACGTGTATATGCGGACGGGAAAGCCTGAATATATATATATATATATTTTTTTTAAATTTCGAAAAGACGGCCAAAAGTTCCCATGGAACGAACGTTAGGTTTGTTATAAAACCGAGAAAACTCTGCGAAAGTGATTCTTCTCTTTTTTTGTCGCCAACGTCATGTCCACGGCTGCTTAAGTTTAACGTCTCGACGTCATTCTCAAAAACCTCTTCTCGACGAGATGCCTCTGCCAAATATTCCTTTCGCGTATCCAATTATTCTACAATCAGTACGCACTCTCAAGAATCTACAATGTCCTCACGGATCGAAGAATGCGCGCTGTGTGCAAGACAATCGTGATTATTACGAGCAGATTTGTCTACACCACGGAAATCACGAAGATAAGGTCGCCATCCAGTCTGTCTACAACAAGCGTTTTCTTACGGTTCTCTCGACTGGTGCGTGTAATTTCGAAGCGACACAATTCGGTCCTCGCGAATATTTCGTAATGGAGACAGATTCAGAGTGTTCTCTCTTTTTTGTGTCGTGTCAAACGGGAAATGTGCTACAATGTGGGGTCGACGGCGTCGTCAAGTGCACCAACAAGAATTATCAACGCAACGAGTCGTGGCGGATCCTGGAGCCTCGTGTGGGTGTGGTAGATCAATCGGATCGCCCAAAACCTCGTATATGTTGTATAGGACTCCGATTACAGGTGCGGGTTTCAAAAAGTAAAACTGTGGGTCATAAGTTTCTCCCGTTTGTCGGGTCAACAGCGAGGGGATGATATCTTTCATTCTGAAGGCCGGTCTGCTTTCTTCTATAGATTTCCATCTGTCCTAGTCAGTCATATTGCACAATGTAGAAGGCCATCTTTGGCCCTCTCCTTCTTCATCGCACTTGCCATTTTGAGCTCATCTGATAAGCACACCCGAAGCTTTGCCATGGATCTAGCCGAGATTCCGTTCGACGTCCCAGTGATAGTTCAGTCAATCCGCAAAGGAAAAAGCTTGCAGAACCCGCTTGGTTCCAAGAAGGCTCGCTGTTTAACCAACAACCGCGATCTCTACGAGCAAGTGTTCTTACGCCGTGTCCGTGACGACAAGATCGCCATCCAGTCAGTTCACAATGGACGCTTCCTCCAAGTTCGTGCAAATGGAGAGTGCGTCTTTGACCCTAAAGAGCCTGGCGAGTGGGAGCTCTTCACCATGGAGACGGACTCGAGCTGTGCGCTGTACTTTGTGTCGTGCCACACGGGGAATGTCCTTCAGTGCAATGACAGCAATGAAGCCTGGTGTGCGAACCAGAACCGTCAAGACTGGGAGGCGTGGAGGATCGTGGAGCCCCGTATAAATACAATTGCCACCCACCCACAGCGAGTTGTGGATCACCGCTACGTCCTTGCGGGCAAAGACCGTCAGCACTTGGTTCTGGAGCTCGCGAGATGCGGGAAGACACCGACCGAGATCGAGCAAATTGTGACGAGCCTGTTTGATGCTCCACTTGCCATAGCTTCAGGCTCGGCTCTTGCTGTTCAAGTCGACAAGGAGTAGGCAAGGCAGATGCTGGATTTCTTCAGTACATCTCGCATTCATTTACTGTATATGGATGGCACCACGTTTAACAGCAACACGTCTCGATGTGTTCAAGGCGTTCTTATACGGAGAAGCACTCCTTCTAAGAGAATCGTCATGACTTTTAACCTTATCTTGATCATCTTCTCACTTTCACCAACATATTGTTTTGTGGTATTTTAGCAATTATTACTAGGCAACGATGATACCATACATACAAGTCAGCACTTGCTAACCAAGTTAGAGATTTTTTAAATTTAGCATTATTTGCAGAGGCAATTATTAAAATACATGTAGTCCGAAGAATAGATTTAGGAGCATGCTATTTGGTTGCCAATCGTAGCTTGCCAGATCCAAACGCATTCTCATTGGATTGGGCACGTGTCGTCAGCGTTTGACGAAACTCGTTTGACGGAATGCTTATATCGTAGAAGTACATGTACTACGTAGTGCTTATTATAAGTACTAATATTATAATACATAGCGCCAGACTACATGTAGTAGAGTCAATATAAATTAGAACGACACGCAGTGTCAATATAATTTCTGACTTGTGAATTCTTCTGAACGGGGTTCACTTATTCACTGACAGTGAGCAGATATGAGAAACTCTAATGGTGACTTGAAGTATTTTATCAAAAGTGAATTCGGCTATGAGCGGCGGCAACGAAGTGCCAAGCCCACTTCATCCTATCAAATGCTACAAGTTAATTGCACAGCCTGCTCGTCGTGACTTCTAATGATGACGACGGTCGTCATTATCAGAAGTTCCGTGCGCGGTGACGGATTCACCTCAATCAACCCATTCGCTAAGGTTCGGGCAACTTTACTCAAGTTAACCCATTCAATGCGAATCATGACTCATTTTCCATCCCGCCATTCGAGCTTTTCCCTTCCCCATGGATCTTACCGACATCCCGTTCAACGTGCCTGTGATCCTCTGGTCGTTCTTTCGCCAAAAGACCCTGGAGAGCCCTTTCGGCACCAAGAAAGCGCACTGCTTGACCGACAACCGCGACTTCTACGAGCAAATGATCTTACGTCGTGTCCGTGCCACAAGGTCGCCTAGTCGAGGAGCTCGCTGGACGCGGAAAGACTCCAGAGGAGATCGAGCAAATCGTCATGATAGTCGTTGATGCTCCTGTGGCTACCGCTTCGACCTCACTGTTGACGTATACGCTCCTCTAGTTCAACATAGTGCACTCTCAGCCTTTAGTCCAGTCTAATTCATCAATTCACTTTCCAATTCCCCACCACGACAACAGGTTAACAGCCGCATCGACACTCCCACATTATGGCGAACTTAGGAGACAGAGAACCGGACCCAGAACCCCCAACCTCCAAGAAGCACAGCACGAAGCTGGTGAAAATTGAAAACTTCACCGGCGAAGTTAAAGAAGGTTTCATCGACGCTGGTGCCGGCGACTGGATCAAGCGCCTCAAGATCCAGATTCGACTTGGAGAAATGGTGGACGAGGCAGCTTGGCCCGACAGCATCAAGATGATGGTCGTGGCTGCACACTTGGGAGGTGCTGCATCGACGTGGTTCATACGACGCTTTGATATGCTCCAAGGTGTGTCTTTCGATGCCCTGTGCATCGCGATTCGCGAGCAGTTCCGCTGCCAGCTCGATCGCCTCGAGATCAGCTCCACCTTAGGCAGAACCATCAAGAAGGCCAACGAGTCCTACGCCGATTTTGCCCATCGCTTAAGCACCATAGCTGCTACGATGAACGACGGTGAAGAGACCAAAGCGACTGCAGAAGACGCGCTATCAACGTTCATCAAGAACGCGTGGCCGCAGCATCGTGCTTCTCTACTCAGCTGCATTAAAACGCAGTCGAACAATCCCTGGCATGAAATGGAGGAAGCCGTAAAGTACCTCGCGAAGATTGCTGGCCATGATGGAAGAAGACAGCTGTCCAGCGCACCCCCCCCCCCCCCCCCCCCCCCCCCCCCCCCAATTTTTCGCGCGACAAAGTGGGGAGTATGAAGCGAAATGACCATAGTCCTTCTGAGCTCAGTGGCCGTCGGTCCAAGGCACCGCGACGCGACTACTCAAACGCCGTGTGCGGCGTCTGCCAACGGCGAGGCCACACCACAGGATACCACGACCAGTGGTCCACCAGACAAGGCACCGTGGTGCAAGCCCGCCTGGCCAGAATCGCTACCGCAGTCACGAAAAATCAGGAAGAGGGAAAATCACAGCAAGCTCCAGATCCGGGCGCTGCAGAGCCCGTCGTGGACCACGACTGGGAGGACCACGAATGAAGACCACGGGCACTGCTGGGGAGAGAGCACTTTATACCTGACCCAGGTATACCCAACAGTGCCCCTGGGATCGACTCAGGTGCGTCTTTCCACATGGGAAGCTGTGCGGACATTCACGACGCCGAACCGTGCGGCGAACACGTTATCCAGGTGGCGGACGAGCGCACATTAATTGCAACCACACGTGGCAGCCTGCGATTGGACAACGGCACCGTTCTCCACGATGTCGTAGTCGTGCCAGGAATAATTCGCACACTCATCTCAGTGGCGGCATTGTTTAAAGACGGCATGCACGTAAGCTTCAGTGGGCACAAGTGTGAAGTATTCGGGAGACTGCTCTTCTCTGGAGTAGTTCGAGGTGGAATCTACGAGCTGCAAGGAGGCACCAGCCGGTCGGCGGCAGCATCTGCACTGGTCGCCCAAGCGCCGAAATACATCAAAAATGACGTAAGGCACTGGCATCAGCGACTCGCTCACCTGAACTACAACTCTATCCTGGAACTGGAGAACTCGGGCAAGGTGAAGGGTCTTAAAATAGTTGGCCCTCGTGTACTTAACGACAAGTGCGTGGCGTGTGCATTAAGCAAGGTAACGGCTCGCTCCGCGCCCAAGAAAGCAACTCGCCCTCAACTCTCCAAAGACGAGGTGTGCCACGCAGATTTTGCTGGCCCAATGCAGAGAAGTATCCACGGTAATCATTACTTCCTCGCTCTGAAGTGGATCGGATTTACGCATATTTCCTTCCTACGAAACAAGTCGGACGCTGCTGCAGCTTTTGAGGATTACCTTGCAATCGTCAACCGCCGGTCCGAAAATCAGCCACATTTAATCAAGGTCCTGAGGTCAGACAATGGAGGAGAGTTCGAGGGTACGGCCTTCCAACGTGTGTGCTCAGCGGCCGGTATAGAGCGTGACTACTCAGAGCCCCATGCTCACTACCAGAACGGGGTGGTAGAACGCGCAAATCGGACGATCTCGGAGACGGCAAGAACGCTTTTATTACATTCAGGGTTGCCTCACAACCTCTGGGAGTACGATGCCCGCCATGCAGTATACGTCCGAAACCGAGTCCTTTCCCGCAGCTATCCAAATGCAACTCCGTATGAGCGCTATTACGGCCACGCTCCCGATGTCAGCCAGCTTCACGTCTTCGGAGAGCGCGTTGTGGCGAAGATCCCTCGCTCAAAGAGAAATACTCGATACAAGTTTAGAGAGCGAGGGAAGGCCGGTATATTCGTCGGGCACGACAATGAGCGCAAGGGTTACCTCATATACTTTAGTGCCGGTGGCCCACGCATTCAGCGGACGCGCGACGTCGTCTTCATGCAAACCTTTCCCACATTTGCTGAAAACCCTCCAGACACTACTTTACGTACGTCCATCGAGCCACTTAGAGCTGAGACGGATTCGCGGGGAATGCAAGCAGCGAAACCCACCGCGGCAGTGCCAGCATTACGAGGAAGCCGCCCCATGAGGCCTGCTGTAATCGAAACCTTTGCACGGGGAAGCCGCCTTACTGGGCCTGCTGTGACCGATACTCTCACACGGGGAAGCCGCCTTACGGGGCCTGCTGTGACCGAACCTTCAATACGGGGAAGCCGCCCCACGGGGCCTGCTGTGACCGACCCACAATCTGCAGGTGGACCTCAAAGAGCCCTTGAAGATAGCGACTTAAGCCCAGCTCCGCACGTCGTCAGAAATGCAGACGATCTGACTAACGCTGCTGTCGAACAAATTAACGGAACCTCCGAGCTTACCAGACGTCGACGGTCAGAGCGAATATCAAGTCGACTCATCGGCCACGCTCTTGCAGTCCTGTGTGAAGTTGTAAAAGAACCAATAACCCTGCCGAGGCGAGAAGATCGCCAAACTGGCCCTTATGGGAGACCGCCATCAGGGAGGAGATCGAGTCGCTGCGAGCCAACAACACCTTCGACGTCGTCACTCCTCCGGCTGGTGCCCACGTCATCGGCTGCACGGTAAGGTTCCGGGTGAAGCGCGACGGCAATTGCAACGTCGACCGGCTGCGCGCCAGACTCTGTGCTCAAGGCTTCTCTCAAGTGTTTCTCGTCGATTATGGTGAAACCTACTCGCCTGTGGCCCGCCTAGTATCGGTACGGATCTTCCTCGCCCTCGCCACGAGATTCGGACTTCGCGTGTGCCAATGCGATGTACCGTCCGCGTACGTGAAGGCACCGCTGGATACCGTAATCTATATGCGCCAGCTCCGCGGCTTCGAGACAGGCGAGCCAGGAACGGTGTGGCGACTGAAGAAGGCGCTACATGGCCTCAAGCAAGCTGGAAAGGAGTGGCATGACGAGATAAATGCGTTCTTCATTGACTACGGATTCAGTGCTACCCGCGAAGACGCATGCGTATATGTCCTCCCTGACAACTCCGTGATGGTCCTCCTTTACGTGGACGACATCCTCATTGGATACTCAGACCAAGTGGCCATGTCGAAGCTAGTCGAGGCCCTGCGCGCCAAGTATGACGTGAAGTACCTGGGAGACATCACTTGGTTCCTCGGCATGCGCATCAAGGTCGACACCGAGGCCAACACCACGACGATCGACCAGTTCCAGTTCGCAACGGAGATCCTACAGCGTTTTGCGATGGAGAACTGCAAGCCATCCGTCCTTCCCCTAAATTCAGGTTGCTTCTTAACTTCGGGCGACGAGAAGGACGAATTGGCAGACCATATTCCCTACCGAGCCGCTGTAGGCGCCCTGCTGTACCTGAGTAGAGTTTCTCGACCAGATATATCTTTCGCAGTCAATCAAGTGGCTGCGCACGTGAATCGACCGACGGTCTCGCACTGGACTGCCGTCAAGCAGATCTTGCGGTACGTTGCAGGTACCCTACACATGGCATTGGTCTACAAACAAGACGAAAGTGCTACGCCAGTAGAGTTGTTCACCGACGCAGACTGGGCAAATAACACCGAGGACCGAAAATCTATCAGTGGCGTCGTCGTGCGAGTATACGGTTGTGCAGTCGCTTGGGTAACTCGGCGCCAGAGTGTTGTAGCGAAGTCGTCAACAGCTGCCGAGTTCATCGCAGCCTCGATCGGAGTTGAGGAAGCCCGATGGACACGCATGCTGTTACAGTCCTTATCTGGAAGAGCCGCCACTGCCATCGCTGCCCGCGTTGACAATCAATCCACGATAGCTCGGATCGTGAACGGTAAAAGCTCTGAAGCGCAGAAGACGGTGGACTGCGTGTTTTTTTTATATGAAAGATGCTTTCAAGCGAGGCGAGGTGGTCATCACTTACTGCCCTACTGAGGAAATGGTTGCCGACTTCTTGACAAAAGCTCTCAATCGGCTGCGACTCAAGAAGATGCTGGAGCTCATCGGTCTGCAAGCCATTAAAAGGTAGGCAGTGTCGGTGCACATGTTGCGGGGAAGTGTTGACGTATACGCTCCTCTAGTTCAACATAGTGCACTCTCAGCCTTTAGTCCAGTCTAATTCATCAATTCACTTTCCAATTCCCCACCACGACAACACTCACCTCTGGTCGTACCAGTCTACAAGGCGTAGACTCAGTTCACAGCAGCCCTGGGTATCTTCATGTTGATAACAGCGTATTAATCTCAACGTACCGGAACTTGCTGACTCGTACTGGAGAGTGTACCATCAGTAGACGAGAGGAGAGCCATTCGATTAGCCTCATAGTCTTCCACTAATTCATCCATCTTCACTTGAACATTATCTGAATAATCTCGCCATTGTTGCAATGCATCTTGCAGCACTGGATGTTCCATACTCAACGTCTCCACCAGCAGCGGCAAGTACGGATTCTGACGACTAGTGTTCTCATCGTACACTTGCTGGAAAGATGTAAACACCTCTAACAAATTCGCCATAGGAGCCAACAAATAACGTCGACACCACTCCACTTTCTTCTGGCCAAGATTGTGTACACGTTTGGCCAACCTACGTAGAATCTCATCCTGTGTACACCATGCGGCTCGCCAGTACTCAGCCTCTCTCCGAGCAGCCATCACGTCGTTCTCAACAGCAGTATATCGAGCATGCAGCTGCTTCAGCATCGTCTTCGCTTGTCTCTCGCGTTCTTTCCCACCCCCAAGACCTCTTGCACTGGACGATAACGTCGTCTTAATATCTCCAACTGTTACACCGTCGTCATATGCTGCATTTCGAGTCGACGTTGGCACCACAACACCAAAAGCTGCAACTTCGAGAAGCAAATCCCGTATACTTCGTCCCAGTTCATACGCACTCGAGCGTAGAGGGTCAATAGTTGAGACTTTCGGGGGACAATGCTGCAGCACTTGAGCGCTCAGAGCATCCAGTTGTGTCGATACAACAGCCAGCGTATTCTCTAGTTGCTTCACTCTTTCAACTCGCAGATGCGCGATACTTAACGGCGCTCCAGTGTAGAGCTCACTCATCTTCATCGACGTGTCCTCGCTACGTAAGAATGAGGCTGACACGTCACTCACACGGAGCTTTGACTCATAGCAGACGTTCGTAGCGGTTGCTGCGCCTCGGATTTGTACCTCTACACGCGTCAGTTCGTTCATGAGCTTATCAGGTACAGCCAACATCCACTTGATCGGCTGTCGAGCTCCAGTCTCTTCTGGTTCAGTCGTATTCTGTTCGGCGCCAGCAGCTCTAGCTTCTTCCTTCCCAGCTTCAATTACAGAGCGCCAATTGTTCAGCGCACACATCAAATTCGTTTCAGCATTGTCATGAGCCTGCATCGCCTCTTGTAGGAGCCTCACTTGTCGCTGAAGCTGCATGTTCTGTGCTTGCAATAGTCTCATGCGCTTCTGTGCGAACTCTACGGAATCCAGATGAGCATCCAGCATTCCGTTGTTGGAGTTATCGGACTGGAGCACGGCGTTTAGAGCCTCTAGTTGCTTGATTTCTTCCCGCAGTTTAACGTTCTCGCTCGTTAACGCGGCGTTTTCTTCCTGTAAAACCTGCATTGAGTTCTTCTTAAACTTCGATGCGAAGTACGATGGCTTGCTTGGAAGTGTCCGCTCGATTAAGATACCCGCTCCAGTCTGGTGACGACTTGTTCGCGCCTCAAGCTCGTCTTGTTCGAAAGGTGAATCGATCGTCGTGTCAAAGTTCCAATCCGACGCTGTGTTCTTGTTGCTCGAAGAAGACTGAAAAGTGATGCTGTCTTTCTTACGAGTAGCTGAGAGACAGCGAAGTCGATTTGAAGTCGGTTTCAACGGAGGAAACCTCGTGCGACGTGTAACTTCGTCGTCTTTGGTTGTGTCGTCTTGGATGTCGCCACGATCGTCTTGTGCATCGTCGTCCCTTTCACTTCTTGTGTTCTGACGCGATGCAGCATAACGCGCGGCAAGTAGTGAGGAACTATTGGTACTGACCCCACTTGCCCCACTCCGTCGCGACGATTTGATCCGCGTGAGCAACAGTCGAAATGCTTGAGCACAGCATTCTTTATCAAACACAAGCTTCTGCCACGTAATTAGCGCTGGTGCACCCAGTCTCTGCAAGGAATATGGTCTTTAGTATGCACTGTTGAATTATTGAAGAGGTTAAGGCCAACGTACCGCCAGTTCCGCAGCTGTTACTTGCATAAAGTCCGCTCGATAGTTTTCCTCCTTCTTCCGCACCACGACTCGATCTCTAAATAGTAATATGTCAACAAGTAGCACTCTCAATAACTGCATCAATGTTTACTAGAAGCAGAATTGCAGCCCACACACACGTCGTCAAGCAATTTGTCTGCCTTGCGCTCAAGTTTGCGGTCTCTGCTCTTGATCTGCAGCTCATCCGCCACTACACTCGAAGAGACTTGCTGCAGTACGTATATGAAGTCGATTTGACACTGAATGTGAGCTCTAACAGTCTAGATACAATAATAATGGACTGATCCGCACCTCTCGGAAGAGAACTATGAGCACCGTCTCCTTGACTCTCCACGGCATATCGCGCAGCTGTGACGCCGACTGCAGCAAGAAGAACCCACTAAAACGCATGTTGACGGACAGAGATAAATATGTAAGTCTTACCAGCTGCGCTAGTCCAGGTAGCGTCGCCAGGTCCTGGTGCAGGCGGTCCATTGCGCACTATTATAAGAGCAAAGTGATGGTCATTTTTTATGTGGAGTACACGAAAGAAGATGTTTGCTTGTGTGTCAAACACAAAACAATCTTGAAGTGGTGTCGAGAGCTGTGATGAAGGTCGGCTATGTGTATGACGAGCGCTACTTGTGGCATCGACCGTGGAGCCAGCAGTACTCTGCATTTGTTGAGCCATTCCGTCACTGGGAGTCACCGGAGACTAAGCGTCGCTTCCACTCGCTGTTAGCGGTGTCGGGGCTACTGGATCAACTTGTAACTATCAGGCCCCAGATCGCAACGATGACCCAATTGGAACGTGTACATACCCGTCGATATTTGGAAGAGCTGGAGCAACTATCAGCTCGGGAGGAAGGTGGTAATGCCGGAGAGGAAGCTCCATTTTCTCAGTTCGCCTTTAACATTGCGCGGCTATCGGCTGGAGGAGTCCTCGCTGCTGTCGATGCAGTGATGGACGGTCGGGTGGATACTGCTTACGCCCTCACGCGTCCACCGGGACACCATGCAGTCGCAGATAGAGTCATGGGCTTCTGTCTCCTAAACAATGTAGCCATTACAGCTAAACATTTGCTGGAAACATACTCGTCTCAGATCAAGAAGATCGCCATTGTGGACTATGATGTCCATCACGGTAATGGGACCCAGGAAGCTTTTTACGACGATGATCGCGTGTTGTTCGTGTCACTTCATCAAGCAAACAATTATCCAGCAGATACGGGGAAAATCACGGAGAGAGGAGAAGACAAAGGACTCAGGCTTACCATCAACGTGCCATTGCCGCCAGGATCCGGGTCGGGGGCGTACGAATACGCTTTTAGAAACGTCGTGATACCATCGCTGGAAAGCTTCAAACCAGATTTTGTGCTGGTGTCGTCGGGCTTCGACGCATCTTACGCTGATCCATTGGCAGCGATGATTCTGAGTAGTAGCGTGTTCCGATTCATGGCACATGAAGTCGTTGATGTAGCCAAGCGAATCTGCGCAGGGCGGATTGTGTTCGCACATGAAGGAGGATATTCAGAGACGTATGTCCCGTTCTGCGGCGCCGCAGTGATTGAGGAATTGCTGGGGATTCAAGACGTTGACAAGCAAATAAAGGATCCATTTCTAAGCGAAGTGGAGCGGTGGGAGTACCAAGAGCTGCTAGAACACCAGAAGAAAGTGGTGGACGCTGTTCTTGAGTTACACGCCACACCCAAACAGACGTAGAAGATTCTAGGCAGGAGAAAAGAGTCCATGACATTCAGCAGCTAGAGCGTAAACAGCGTCTTACTGGACGAAAGACTTGGCGAGTGCCACCGCCTCGTCGACCTTGTCCACCGTCTTGGCCTGACCCGTGGCGTTGAGAGCGTCCTTGCCGCCGCCCTTGCCCTTCATCACCACCATGGCGTGGTTCACCCACTTGCGAGCGTCCAGCTGCTTCGAGTCGATGTGGTGCTGGCTCACCTGCGTGAAGGCCGCCGTCTTGTTCGCGTCCGAGTCGGTACTGAAGATCATGAAGCTGCCCGTGGGGATGATGGTGCTCATGGCCTCCAGCATCTCACGCCCAAGCTTCGAGTCTGTACCCACGTCCAACTTGACCACCACAATCTCCTGTCCAGCCTCCTTGGCCTTCGTGGCTTCCGCAGTCGCGTCACGCACACCGTTGGCAGCGCGAGCAGCAGCCGCCTCCTTCTTGATCTTCTTGACACGGTTCACCAGACCGTCCACCTGCTTGCGGAGCTTGTCCTTCAGAGGCAGAGAGATCAGCGCCTGGTCCAGCACAGGCTTGAACGCCGACACGCTCTCGACGAACTCGTTGCCGTCCAGCTTGTCAATAGCATCGAGCTCGGCCTGCAGCTTCGCACCACGTTCTTCAGCCTCCACAGCCAGGTCGCACGTGTACGCAGAGACACGACGGATGCCCTTGGCAATGGCGCCTTCCTCATACAGCACAAACTTCTTGGCCTCCTTGGTGTTCTTCAAGTGCGTGCCACCGCAGAACTCCACCGAGAAGTTGCTCCACTTGCTCTTCTCCGGGTCCTCAAGCATGGGGGCGATAGGCTGGCCGATAGACACGACGCGAACAAAGTCCGGGTACGTCTCACCGAACACAGCACGCAGACCCTGGATGCGCTTGGCCTCCGCCTGCGCCGAGTTCTGCGTGTACACCTCCAGCTGCTGCTTGATAATATCGTCACAGATAGCTTCAACCTCCGCGAGCTGGGCGGGCTTCAGCGCCTTGTTGTTCGTAAAGTCGAAGCGCAGACGCGACTCGTCCACCAGGGATCCACGCTGGTCCACGACCGTACCCAGCACTTTACGCAGAGCGAAGTTCAGAGCGTGCGTCATGGTGTGGTTGGGAGCGATCTTGGCACGACGAGCGTAGTCCACCTCGCACGCCACGGAGTCGCCCACCTTGATCGAGCCCGAAGCAATAGGACCCATGTGCATCACGTAACCAGCGTACGACTCGACCGAGTCCACGTCCAGCTTCAAGTTGGACGCAGTCAGCACACCCGTGTCGTAGATCTGGCCACCAGCCTGCGAGTAGAACGACGTCTTGTCCAGAATGACACCCACACGCTCAAAGTCTCCGGCCTTCACCTCGTCCACAAAGTCCGAGCTCGATTCCGTCGTAGTGAAGATAGCTACCACCTTGGCAGAAGTCTTGACGTTCCACTCGTACTTGGCCATATCGTCCGTGGCGCTAATGTGCTTGCCAGCCAGCGTACTTGTCTCACGAGCCTCCAGCACCAGCGGACGAGCACCATTACTGCCGCCTTTCTTGCGGTCCATCTTGGAGCGCTCACTCTGCAGACGCATGCACTCCTCGTAGCCCTTGATATCCACCGTCATACCTTTTTCTTCAGCCATAATCTCCGTCAAGTCAATTGGGAAACCCATCGAGTCGTACAAAAAGAAGGCGTCCTCGCCAGGCACCACAAGCTTGTTGGCCTCACGAATGCCCTGCGCGATCTTCTTGAATCGCTCAATACCCTTGTTCAGAGTGCGCCCGAAGGACTTTTCTTCATCCAGAATGATCTTCTCCACCTCCTTCTGCTTCTGAACCAGCTCAGGGAAGGCCTCGCCCAGCATGTTCACCACAACAGGCACCAGCTCCGTGAGGAAGCCGCTCGGCGCATTGAGGAACTGCTGGCCGTAGCGCACAGCACGACGCAGAATACGACGCAGAACGTAGCCACGGCCGTCGTTACTGGGCACCGCACCGTCCGTGATAGCGAACGTCAGCGTACGCACGTGGTCCGCTACCACACGGTACGCCATGTCCTTCTTGTCAGGGTCATCCTCGCCCAGCTTACCCGTGTACGGAGCCGCCTTGGTGGACTTCTGGATAGCAGCGAACAGCGGAGTGAACACATCTGTGTCGTAGTTCGAGTCCTTGCCCTGCAGGATCGACGCCAGACGCTCGAAACCCATACCGGTATCCACGTGCTTGTGCGGTAGCGACACGAGCTTACCGTCCTGCTCGCGGTTGAACTGGATGAACACATTGTTCCAGATCTCGATAACATCTGGCCGGTCAGCGTTCACGAGCTCGGAAGCGTCACGGTTACCGATACGGTCGTAGTGGATCTCGGTACAAGGGCCACACGGACCCACGTCTCCCATCTCCCAAAAGTTGTCCTTGCAGCCAAAAGGAAGCACACGCTCGGCAGGCAAATAGTTGAGCCAGATCTCACGGGTTTCCTCGTCTGAAGGCAGACCCTGCTTCTCATCGCCACCGAAGTACGTGGCATACAGACGATCCTTGTCGATACCAAAGACCTCAGTGAGCAGTGTGAAGCTTAAGTGCACAGCCTCCTTCTTGAAGTAGTTGCCAAAGCTCCAATTGCCCAGCATCTCGAAGAACGTGTGGTGGTACACGTCCTTTCCTACATCGTCCAGATCGTTGTGCTTACCGCCGGCGCGGATGCACTTCTGCGAGTTACAGGCGCGCACAAGCTTGGCCATAGGGTGCGAAGGGTCCACTTGGCCCAGAAAGATGGGCTTGTACTGGTTCATACCGGCATTGATGAACAGCAGCGTCGGGTCGTCCAGAGGCACCACGGGGCAAGACTTGTAGAAAGTATGCGGGAGCTCCTTCTGGTTCTGGAAATACTCGAAGAAAGTCTTGCGGATGCGTGCAGCGGGCCAGCTCTCCACCGAGAAGGGAGAAAGAGCAGCCACCTGGCCCTCTAGCGACGTCACCTTGGTCTCTAGTCCGCTCATGGCTTGATTCTCGCCGTCTAATGCGGAAAGTGATGCCTGTCCAGCGATCTAAAGGGGAGGACAGTGTTGCGATTGGACAAAATGGGAAAATGATTATCAAACTTTGTGATTGGATGAAACACGTATTGAAGATGCTGAGTGATGTACGCTACACGGAAAGACCTTCACTCCAAAATTGCACGCACGGACCACACCATGCTTACACAATTTTGTGCAATCAGCACAATTTGAGTGGCAAGGATGCTGTCCGTACGATTGCTGGTGTCGCGCTGCTCTCGCGGCGTGTTGGCTTCTTCGCAGCACCTGCACGCTCGTCAACATGTAGCTGCGTTGTCTGCGCACCCACTGACTTTTATTGCGTCGTCAAATTCTCCCTCCAATCGCCGCAATTGCTCATCATCGGACCAGTCGAAGTCTGCTGACGCTATACACGCCGCCATCGCCGCCGAGACGCCCAAACTTACAGTCGAACAGATCATAAACCATGTATCTATTATGGAGCAGTGGACTTGCAGTGGATGTGGTATTGAACTGCAATATAAGGAGCCCAAACAGGTCGGGTACTTCCCCAAGCAGCTGCTGAACAATGTTCACGACCTAAAGGAGCTCAAGCGACTGCGCTGCGAGCGCTGCTTCCAGATGACACAATACGGTAAGATCTCAGACACTAAGATGCCGTACCAGGAGTACGAGCGACGTGTCATGGAGCTGCGCAGTAAGGACATGCTTATGATCCAGCTGGTGGACATCCTCGACATCTCCGGCAGTCTGTTGCCCAAGGCGCGTCATATCTTCGGCAAGAAGCCGGTCATGCTTGTGGTTAACAAAGGAGACCTGGTGCCTACCAAGTCGGGTATTCGGAGACTTATGCGGCGTATTAAGCAAGAGGCAAAGTAAGAACTGAGAGTTTGAGTGTGGTAAAGGTGTATGACTGACGGTTTTGTGTGCTGTAGGGAAGCGGGGGTTGACAATTTGATCTCTATCTACTTGATCAGTGCCATGAAGCGCATTGGCATGAAGGAAATCGTCGAAGATGTAGCCAAGTACCGTCAAAACCGCGATATTTGCGTTGTGGGCGCTGCTAACGTGGGCAAGTCGACGTTCCTCAACTCGTTCCTGTCGCACTTAGTAGACCGTAAATGGCAGCACAATCATCGCAAGTACATGAAGATGTCGGAGGTGCAATTGTCCGAGTTGGAAGACGACGAGACGGCGACGATGCTGAACATCGACGACGAACTGTTGGCTGAAGCCAAGGCAGAGCAGGACAAAGAAGCAACAACGGAAGGTGAACAGACCATTAAGACTCCACACGGAGAGTTGTATGTCGCTCCAGGTGAAGACCCAGAAATGATCGAGACGAGTTCTGACGAAGACCGAGAGATGACCACGTCGCCACTGCCCGGTACGACCCTGGCCGTCCAGTATCTGCCTGTTATGGTACGCAACGAGGTTTTCAACATCCTCGACACTCCTGGTTTGATCACCGACTCCAAGAGACAGAAGCTTGTGGAAGTACTCGCTCTGGACGGTGCTGCCAAGCTCAAGAACGTCTTCCCCAGCAAGAAGCTTCCGGTACGTCATCGATGAAGCCAACGATTACGTTACCAAATTTAATCGCTATGTTGTGTTATCAGGTTACAACTTTCCGCGTCCGTCCCGGTCGAAGTTTATTCCTCGGAGCTCTCGCACGCTTCGACTACGAGACTCTGGGGAAGAACAATGACAAGAATTTCTTGCTCTTATCATGGTACGGCGTGCTACCTGGACACCTTACGAACACTGAACGTAAGTCTTGCTTCGAATTTGTTATCGCTCCTTGCAATGTGTGCATTGCGTCTTTTTTAACATTTTTTTTTGCGTAGGTGCCGAAGACACCTTTGTGAAAAATGCCGGTGGTATCCTCTCACCACCTCGTGGACTGGATGCCATGAGCTTTACGGGTCCGCCTACGCTTTCGCAGAATGTGTACTTGAAGGACTACATCCTCGATAGTGCACTGACGAAGTCCAAGCACAAGAAACCCAAGAGAACGACTGTAGTGGAGTTAGAGGTGCCAGGCTTCGGGTGGCTCTCCGTCACAGCCGTTGACCTGGACGGCACGGCATCGTCGCAGAAGACGCTGAACCAGGGTAAGATCTCCGTCCACACGTGCCGTGGACTTTCCGTCGTGCCGCGTGCGCCGCTCTTCCCGTACGAACTGTCGGACTCGAAGAGTACGACTTGGAAGCGCTAACGTTAGAAACGAGTTCAGACTGACATGATATTAGAAACAGTTCGAGTTGGTATCAACAGTTGCTTTCTTCGTCACCTACTGCATTTTTAGGGGTTTGTAACACCATTACAGTCTTTCCAAGATAGAGACGTGTTGATCTGAAGATGCACTTTGAATGCCTTTACCCTTTGGTACTGCAGTTGACGCCATTGCCTTGAGGTAAAGTACAAGCACAATCCAACTCGCCAGCTAGAACACGCCACGTCACTCTTCACCGGAACTCAATTGTCTTGGTCATGGGTGGATGGAGTTTACCGACGCCAAGTCTCCCGACGCCGAGCTTACCAACAGGCTTGCCAGCGTCTTTGGCTCGATTTACACGCCGCGTCAGCAAGACTGCCAGCAACAGTTCGAGCTCATCGTCACCACAGAAGACATCGAGCTTTAAACTCTACGCCAACATGGTTAGTCAGCCCAGTCGTGCAGGTAAGAATTTCACTTTAACTAAGAGATGGAAACTTCTAATGCTCTAATTTTGCTCAAATGTAGTTGCATGGGCTCTAAAGGTCAAAGGAGCAGACTACGAGTTCGTGGACGTCGAGTTCGGTGGAGAACTTATCACGTCAGACGAGTTTAAGACGTGGAACCCCAATGCGCTCGTCCCCGTGCTTCGCGACGGCGAGTTCTCTCTCTTCGAAGGGTACGCACGCTTCGAACTGGTATCGGAGGCTGTAACTAACATTAACCCCCTTCGTTAGCAACGCCATTCTGGCTTATTCTGCTGTGAAATTCGGCTGGAAGGACTTGTACCCGACCGACATACAGACGCGCGCCAAGGTGGACGAGTTCTTGAACTGGCATCACACCAACACGCGGTTGTTCACCGTGCAGATCCTTCGTCCAGCTGCAGCTAAGGCGTCGGGCAAGGCGTCACCTTCCGACTTTACGTTTTTGGAGAATGTAGCTGCTCTTATTGAAAAGGAGATGACGCTTCTCGAGACGTTCCTGGACAAGGACTACGTCGCGCATACTGGTGCGCCAACCATCGCTGACTACGCCGCGTACTGCGAGATCGATCAGCTGGAGATGATGGGATACAACTTTGAGAAGTACCCCAAGGTGACGGCTTGGATCGCACGGATGAAGGTTCGTTCTCATTGTTCAGAGGTTCGGCAACTATCAGCGTTCACTCACACGACATTAACGTTTCTGATAGCAAATTCCCCATCATGACGAAGTGCGCGAAGACCTCGATAAGTTCTTGACTAAGCTCGGTCTGCGGGCAGAGGCCAAGACGAACAAACCGTAAGCCATACGCGCTTCAGGGTAGAATGTAGTGGCCGTAAGCGTGGTAATAGATGAACACCAGGTGTCTTGCATATGAATTCAAAGTCCAGCATGCCGTACATCTTTCCTTCGGCGTAATTTTACGTGAACAATTTGCCTCTGAACTATCGGTAAACTTAGGGGCCTTTTTGTCGATATTTTATTACTTCTTGAAGTATTATAATACTGTACAGGTGCAAGTCCTACCTTGTGAGGCGAGGAAATATAATACCATCGGTCAGTAGAAAACTACTGATCTGTCCCCAACGCGGCGCTGCCTGCACAACTACTGATTTCACAGCTACAGGAGTGCTGTTAAGCTCGCATTTGCATTTTCTCTTAGTCCTGCCTCGTTTGGTGTTAAGTTCGCATTTGCATTTTCGCTTAGTCCTGCCTCGTTTGGTCTATCAGTCTCTGACTCCGGCGCGTTGGCTGCTCGGGACGCTGGGTTCGTCTTCCCCGCGTAGATTGATAGACCCAGACGAAATTGACTGACTCGTGTTCGAACACCATCTTTAGGCGCGCTGGCACGTTGGCACTTGTCTCCCACGTCAACTCTGTGTACCCCACCCATTGAATAAGGTAGTATACGAAGTTATTGACCCACCGTTTGGCGAATATTATTTCTACCTCGAAGAGCTGAGCATTGTCTCCTCTACGAGCTCGGCGCTCGATTGCAAAAAGACCTCCTCCTCTACTGACAACGTCACGTAACCCACCACCTATGGACGATGCACGCTCGGCGTCCAGCTCTCGGTCGACTTCGTTCGGTATGCTAACTTCTCTGCTTAGACGAAGCTGCCAAAAGGAGCCGTCCAGACGGCGCTGGATAGTTCGGGCGTGACGCTGTCGGGGGTTGAGCGGAGGCATCGACCAAAATGGCGAATGCCACCGAAGTGCACTCCACAAAAACAACCATATAAATAAAGGCGTTTTGAGCAGCTAAAAACATAGTACACCGAAATAACATGTTGACGTTGAAGTAGCTGGGTACACGACGTATCCAACTGGTTACTCTCAGGGTACGTTAGTAGAGTTCTATCTACTCACAGAGATTGACTCCCCAGTCCGTTTGCTGCTGATATTTATTGAGAGTGAGGATCAGTAAGATAATCTATTGGAAAGAAATACCTTCATTATTAATCAGCGTCAACGATTGCAATTGTTTGTGTCGTTAGTTTCCTTATTTGTGTTGGAAACTCAGTGTCTGCAATATTGGTTCGCGTCGCGTATACTCCCCCATACTTTTGGCTGGAGCGGTCTGAGGTATCAACTTTTGCGTCCTCCCTCAAAACACCCATGCTTATAGCTGTAGCGATGTCAGAAAGATCTACCACGAAGGGAGAACTCCCATAATTCGGAGGCGGCTTTCGAGACATGGTACGCTTAGGGCAAAAGCGGTTTTGCTGAAGGCAGCAGAAATGTAGCTATGATTAGAGTTAGGTACGGATCGAACTTTATCATTTTCTACTGATTGCCGTCTTTTCTGCGCCGCGTTGGGGACAGATCAGTAGTTTTCTACTGACCGATGGTATTTCCTCTTGTGAGGCACACAAGTTGTGACAAGGGTTCTTATGTAAGCACACCTAGATGCATCATCAGCACATTCGGCACCTGCCCGCCGATCTGTGCCCCATAATGGCCCCCATAGTACTGCTAGAGAAGGACGAAGAATATCTCACCAGCTGCAACGATACACGTACCTTGCCAGCTCCGTGTCATTATTCAATCTGCCCTCCTGGAATCAAGCAGCGCCCTCTATTCGACCACTATGGCTCTCAAGCTCTACGCCAACCTCATCAGCCAGCCTTCCCGCTCTGTGGCTTGGGTACTCAAGGTCAAGGGTGTCGACCATGAACTCGTGCCAGTGCTGCCGGGCAGTGACTTCTTCAAGTCGGACGAGTTCAAGGCACTCAACCCCAACCGACTCGTGCCTGCCATCAAGGACGACGACTTCGTGTTGACCGAGGGCATGGCCATCCTGCAGTACCTGGGCGACAGATACGACTGGACAGGTCCCAAGGATCTGTATCCCAAGGACCTTAAGATCCGTGCGAAGATCAACGAGTTCTTGCACTGGCACCACACCAACACTCGTCTCTTTACGTTGAACATCGTTCGACCGGAGATTGCTAAGAAACTCAACGCTGACTCACCTAAGGACCAGGCGGCACTGAAGGGTAAAGATTCACTCATTGAGAAGGAGTTCACTCTGCTTGAGACCTTCTTGGTCAACGATTTCATCGCAAACACCGACTTCCCCACGATCGCTGATTACACAGCTTACTGTGAGATCGACCAGCTTGAACTCATGGGCTACGACTTCTCCAAGTACCCCAAGGTCTCTGCCTGGATCGCTCGCATGAAGACCCAGCCGTTTAACGACGAGATCCACGAACCTCTTAAGGGATTCTTGAAGAGCTTCGGCCTCCTCGCCTAAGCAACAGCGATAGAGATCACTTGTCAGTTAACCCTGACTGTAAATATGCAACAAATTGCGGTGTTCTGAACATGCTGTCAAAAGCAATGTTTCTTAAACCGTCGTGAAAGTACATAAACTGAAGATGTCAGCAACATTGCTTCAATTTTACATGCACAACCTCACAAACAAGTCACTCACTCACTACGTAGTATAATTTTCTTTTCAAGCTGCAAGCTTGGCAGCAGTATAAAGTAAATCAACTGGTAAATTCACTTCCCGGAGGTAGAGATCGCTTTCAGATTGTCCTGAAGTCGTGCGAGCCATTGTCTTCATTGCGTGACCACCTCCCAAACTTAAAGCTCACCGCTTCTTCTTCGACTCGCTATCAGCGTTGATGCCCACAAGGCAGCTCTGGAAACCGCGCTCTAGTTCATTACGGTCGAATCCCTGACCGATGAGCACTAGTCGCGAGACTCGCTGCTCTCCGGATTCCCAGGGTAATCCAGGAGCGATTGTGTACGTGTCCAGCACGCCTTGCACGATACATCTGCGGTCTTCAGCATCTCCAGCCACCGACAGCACACCTTTCACACGTAGCACATCTGCCCCCTTCACATACCGCGTGACCACTTCAGAAAGCCACTCGCCAAACGCAGCGACGTCCACGTCGCATTCGACTTCGAAGTGCATCGTGCTAATGTCTCCCGTATGCTGTCCTCGAGCCTTCACACTTCGCTTTGCTCCATTAGCGGCATCACTTTGCGCGTTGAACCGCACTGCGTCGAACGTCTTGACATTCAAGATCTTGCCCAAGTCGATGTCAGCCTTCACGCAGCTACACACCGTGGCCTCTTCGTTGATCCCAGTTAGCGCCTTCTCCAGTCTGTTACACTCGTCCTTGGTAGCCACATCCACCTTGTTCATCACGATGATGTCTGCATACAGGGCCTGTCGTTGCAGCTCGATAGGAAAGTCATACCTTTCTTGCTCTTGCTTCCAGTATCTCTGCGTCGATTTGGCATCCACCATGGTGACAATGGCGTCGAGTCTAAATCTCGACGCTCTGAGTCTCAAGAGCGTCTCAATGATAGGCCCTGGATCTGCTAGACCTGTGGTCTCCACTACAAGGTAGTCGAAGCTTTGCTCCTGCACCAATTGCAAAAGATAGTCCAGAATACGTTCGAGCTCGTCTCCACCCTTCCCTTTGCCACCTCGAGCTGTACAGCACATACAGCCGTTCTGCAGCACAAAAATCCCATCCTTCTCCTTGCCTCCAGCCTCGAGCAGTGTATGGTCGATACTGATGGCACCTATTTCGTTCTCCAACACCATAATCTTGTAAGGTAGCTCGTCCTCGGTCAATAAGATTCGGTTGAGCAGCGTGGTCTTACCGGCCCCTAAAAAGCCCGTTAAAATGGTGACAGGAACGGGTGGAGCACCCGCTTCCTTGGACTTAGCTGCTAACTCCTCTGTTTTACGCTGGATGCGGCTCTCGCGACGTACTTGCATGCACCAGGCTACGACGTTTGCCAGTAGGAAAGAAAACGCCAATAGAACCAGAATGACGACACCAAGCAGTGCCCAGAACCCACGAGGAGACAGGGAAGACAAAGAGGTAGCAGGTGTGAGGTATATTTCATCTTCGTAGCCGCCAGGATGGCCGCTGGATGCTGCTGTGGCGAGCTGCATTACCCGTAAATCCTGTTTGCTGTGCTGTCACAATGATTGGCAAAGTTGAAAATACATATATTACTAAAAATGATACTGCTTTTACGAAAACAGTTATTGTGATTTGCAGAAGGAATGTAAATAGAACCGTGTTTAAAAAAGGCAGACATGGAATTATTTAGCTTACGTTTTAAACATGCAAAAAGGATCGATTTAAAGAAGATCGATTGCTGAAATCCAAGGCAGTCGTAGTTCGATTTATTAGCCTCCTTGAAAAATTAAATGACTTGATAGGTGAAAACGACAATATTAGTAATTTAAAACTGCTAAAAAGTGCTTTTAAAAAAGCACTTAAAAACACATTTTTGAGATTACATTATAAAATAAAATGTCTTCCACAAAAAAATTGAAGGACCTCTGAGAATCGATGCAGATAGTGTGAGACTACATTTTGATCTTCCTTGTGAAATGCGACAAACAGCGTTCTTAAATCCCACCCTTGGGAGGGATGACATAGTGAGTGGAAGGTAAAAATTGTTTTTTTGTTTAATAGTTGACTTTATGGATTATTTGAATATTTGTCGAAATTTAATGTAATGTACCCAAGTTCTGACATATGCCTTTGTACAAAAGTGGAATTGTGGGTTAGGAAGCAGATCAAAGCAGGTCACGCGATAGCATTACTTATTAAACATTAGCTCTATGCGAACCTGAAGCAGTGTACCTTCGGGGCGAGCGAGATACCCGTCCTTGGGTGTCCAACAGCGTACGCCCAGGCCCAGAAAAGGTCAGAGTGATTAATGAATGGCCTACGCCATCCAACGTAAGGGAACCGAGGCAGTGCCTTGGGCCTGCAACCTACTTGTCCAAGTACGCCGATAATTACGTGGGCAAGATTCGCCCGCTGTCGCAGCTTCTTAAGAACAAAACTGAGCAAATTTGGACTATCGAGTGTTAGCAGGCCTTGGATACAGCCAAGCAGAGTTTGACAGAGGCGCTTGTCTTGGCAGCGGCTAACCCAGATCGCCCATTGCACGTCGTGTGCAGATAGTGACCCTGAAACCGGTTAGCGGTGATGACGGGAAGAGCTACAGACACCGTATGCGAGGCACAACGGCGAAATATCTCATAAAGAGCTAGAGCAGACTCGGAGACAGCAGCTAGAGGGTGGGAACGCAGCCGATAGCAGCTTTTCTTGTTCATCCGGTACACTACAATTATGCTAACAGCGATTCCTTTGGCGGCGCTAGTGAGGCACCGCCTTAACCGCTTAGTGATGTACTAGAGCAGTAGTGTGGAGGGCATAACCGCAACTAAGTCTTCAGCCGAGTCACTCCCACGTATCTGTGCACTTTCTTGCCACGCAAGAGTGTTGGCACTCTACTTGCGTTTGGCTTGGAAGAATGAAGACTGTGTTATGTAAGCCAACTGGAGTATAGTATGCATCCTTCTTTCCTGTGAGAAGTTTGCTAACTCCTCGTTGCGTCCGCTTCTTAAGAGGTTTCCTAACTGTTCATGAACGAAGAGATCTTTACTATATAATCCTTGTGTACGACGTCTCAAGATTTCCTGATCTCATGCAGCGCCCTCCGTGTTCCGACAATGCTGCCCCGATCAAAGCTGTCATGAGCTCATCATCATTGCTCACACCGACCGGTACTTTGATGTGCATTAGAATATACTTGATACTTGTAAGACAAAAGGTGTTTTTTTAATATACTTTCTTACTGAGCGACGAAGGGATACGGTGCGTGTTTCAGAGATAGATAGAATCGTCGCGAGGCAAGATCCTTGTAGTGGTGTTCGCTTAGCTAAAATTCATGTAGCTAGAGCTACCGGTGGCTACACTAGCCCTGGCCGCGACCGCTACATTTTTCAGGAACGATTCTATATGCTAGTAGAGAGCTAAACATCTAAAATAATTACGCATATAATACTACAAACGATGAAGCAGGACATTTATAGAGAAGCAGCGAACACGTTTAGTAATCCTGGTGTGTTTTGGGTCTGGAGTTGAAACCAAGGTTGCGCATAAAGTGTCGTGCAGTGTTTATTAAGATATACTCGCGGGACGTGTAGATGGTCTCGACGCATTCATGGATTTTATTTGCATACAAATTCAAGTCACCAAGAAAACTGATGTCATTTGAGCGTATGGACGTAGTTCCTGTAATTTTGGTCAACCCAAATACTACCGCGCTTGTAATGGGCCCCTCCATTACGTAAGTAGGTATATTTATTTACATAAGTAGGTGCATCAGCACACGACTAGCGTGTGCTGAAATGGTGTCATGCCATTGGCTGATATATGAGGAGCCAGACACATTATTAGCCAATTGGACTATGACGTGTATTTAAGTGGCCAGGGCTGTGGTCTTGGTCCTAAAATAAAGTCAGAGTTTAATTTTCCTTAAGCCTAAGACTCAGTCGTCCTATTGCGAGCTTCCTCAACACTATAGTATAAGCAAGTAACGGAGTAAATACCTGGTCCGTTACACCTGGTAGCACTTCGAATTCCTTCCAATGGCCAAGTTCGACATGAGCCAAGACCTCGACCACGCTGCTTTCCACCATCTCACTCGGATCGAGTGGAAAGCTCTCCACCTCCTCGCGGCGGTGTTCGGAGAAGCCGTCGTCACGTCGCTGCTGCGCTCAGCGACGCCCGACGAGCAGCGCGTTGCGGCACAAGAATTCATGGAGCGCGAGTGTCAACTCCCTCGCGTATCTCCACGAATGACTTCGCGAAGCTAGAGACGTCCACCTACTCCGGTGCCGGAGAAGACCAACTTCCACTGAATAGCTGGGTTCGAAAGATCGACATCGCCATCGCCTCGAGGCTGGTCGAGGCGCCTTCCGCGAAGGTCCACTTTCTCCTCTCGCGGCTGTCTGGGAAAGCCAAAGAATTGGCCCTCGGCAAGTTGGCCGTCGACTCCAACGCCTTCCCCACTTTGAATACCCTCCAGAGTGACCTTCGGCTCGCGTTTGAGCCGCCGCAAGATGAATCCCGAATTCGGGCAGACTTCTTCGCCCTTCGGCAAGGCACGATGGCTATGCGTGACTACGTCGAGAAGACACGACACCTCGCGTCGTGTATCGTGTCCAAGATCATCGATATGGTCTCTCAGGTTCATGTGTTCGTGCTCGGTATGCGCGAAGGCATGACGCGCTACTGCCTTACAAGATCGGACCTTTCTACACTCGAAGAGGAATTTGCCCTCGCATTACGCGAGGTCTACGTGGTTGCAGCGTCATACGCTCACGCGTTGCCCGCTTCAGCTCGAGAATCTACGCCCGAGCCCATGGACATCGACGCTATCGATGCGACGAGCAATCGACAGCGTCATGTAGCACGTCGGAACGGTGCTCGGAACGGTCGTTCTCTCACCTGCTTCCGTTGCCGGAAGGTCGGCCATCGCGCAGCGGATTGCCGCGCGCCAGCTCCAGTGCTTGCGCATGCCGATGCCGAGCCCGTGAGTTCTGGCCAGCCGAAAAACGGTCAGGGTTGGTAGGTGCGGGGCGCCCTACTGGCTGGAATGGAGGTCGGGTTCCCCCGGTGGCAGCCCAACCTCCTAGCCCTCCTGTGCTACATGCACACTTTCATGCCACCACTACGCCGAGCGATTCAAGATTGATAATTGTCAGTCTTCATGTCGCCGGCCCGGCAACCACTGCGAGCGCTCCTTGATTCAGGAGCGACCAGCAGCTTCTTCCGCGCATCGTGCTTGTCGGTACTCCCGTCGGACATCACTGTCCGTAAAGGTAGAGGGGAGGTCGCTGTCAAGTTGGCCGATGGGAAATCATGCCGCGTTGCGCGGCGCGAGATTACACTTCCGTACACGTTCGACGGTTTCCGAAGCAACGACGATCCCCTCGTCATTGAGATGAATTACGCGTTTGACTGCATCCTGGGTATGCCGTGGTTGACGCGCTATCAACCAGAGATTGACCGGTTGGCCCGGTCGGTCAAGCGTCGCAGTGATTATGACGTGAGCGAGGTGCTCACGCACCTCCTGGTCGCCCAGAAAGATTGGCCTCACGTCACTGTCGTGGACCGGTCATCCACGACTCACGTTTTGCACAGAGTGCGATGGCCCTCTCTGCACGGCTTGCGCAGTGCTGTTAGCTGACGAATCCCCGCGGCGACGCGGGGATGAAGACCAACTGGCGGTCGAGCAGGGACTCCCGCAGACGAACGA
The DNA here is from genome assembly GCA_011320135.1 of Phytophthora betacei. Taxonomy (NCBI): domain Eukaryota; phylum Oomycota; class Peronosporomycetes; order Peronosporales; family Peronosporaceae; genus Phytophthora; species Phytophthora betacei. The sequence goes on from JAANHX010000077.1 coordinate 1,928,329, forward strand.
GGTGGTGGTCGAGCAGGGGCTCCCGCTAGAAGGAGGGGGAGATTTCGTCCAGCGAGAGCGAATTATCATCCTCGATGCGGCGAAAAAGGAAGTCGAAGCAGCGTCGGCTGAAACCTCGCCGAGAGCCCGTACCAAGTAACAGCTCACCGACGGAGTCGGTCTGCGTGCTTGCGTATGTGGAAGGTACCTCCGGTTGCCGACGAACGCTCGAGCTTGCAAACCCACCTTGAGAGACGCAGTCGATCACTCGACGTTTAGGTCTCTTCTGAAAGAACTTCCTTCGCGGTCTCAAGGACGATGAAATCGAACAAGTCTGCCTGATCACCGACGCCGATTTGGCGTCGCTCGAAGTGAATGCATTCAGTGACGACGACACTCCCTCGCGCCCAAAGAGCGCCGAACCGAAGTCGGCCCGCGAGGAGCGCTTCGCAGCGCGATCTTGGGAAGCGCTACGCGAAGCGAATATGAAGATGTCTTTCCGGATAAGATCCCAGCTGAGCTGTCAGCTGACCGAGGAATTCGCCACGAGATCGATCTCGTGCCCGGCTCGAAGTATTGTGTGACGCGGCAGTGGCTTTCACGAGATCAGGCCCAAGCTATCGATGACTTCTTTGAGAGCGTCCGCAAGGCGGGTCATGTGCGTGAGAGCACATCGCCGCACTCCAGTCCGACCTACTGTGTGAAGAAAGCCACGGGTGGATGGCGCATTGTCCATGCTTTCAGCAAGCTGAACGACGCTACCATTCCTGCCCAGACGCCGATATCTCGGAAGGACATGGTGCTCGACGCAATGTCGGGTAGTGAGGTCTTCAGCGCCATCGACTTGACCGATGGGTTCTATCAAATCCTCATGAGGCTGAGCGACATACCGCTCACAGCGGTAAGCACTCCCAGTGGTATGCTCTGGGAGTGGCTTGTTATGCCACAAGGCTTGAAGAATGCCCCTGCCACGTTCAATCACATGGTATCCCATGTGCTGCGCCCGCTCCGCGATTTCGCACTGAGTTACTTCGACGACATCTTCATACACAGTAGGCATCAGCGCGCTCGATGTCCACTTGAAGCACCTGAGGCAAGTCTTCCAAGTGATGCGCGAAAATAAGCTGTATGCCAACTTGAAGAAGTGCATGTTCTGTGCGCCGGAGATTCCGGTGCTTGGCTGCTTTGTGAGCAAGAACGGCGTCCGCGCCGACCCCCAGAAAGTGTCGTCGATATGTGCGTGGCCTACGCCGCAGAATCCCACTGAATTGCGTCAAGGGCTGGGTCTTGCAAATTATCTCCACAAGTACACGAAGAATTACGCCGGATTGATCCAGCCGCTTTCTTCGTTGTTGAAGAAAGATGTGTCGTGGTCATGGACTTTCGATCATCAAGCCGCCTCCGACTCGGTGAAGAAGAGTCTCGCCGAGGCCCCAATCCTCGCGCTCCCGAGTGACCCGAAGCCTTTTCACGTCGTCTGCTACGCGAGCGATTTCGCCATGGGCTGTGCGCTGATGCAATTCGATGATGAAGGTCGAGAGCGCGTCGTAAGCCACCAGTCCAGACAGATGAAGCCGGTGGAGCGCTGTTCACGACAAGGAGCTACTTGCGATGCGCTACGCTCTAATCAAGTTCAGAGTGTACTTGTTGGGTGAGGATACCTTCGCGGTGTACACCGACCATGCATCGCTGAGGACAGCGATGAAGAGTCCTCATCTCTCCCAGCGTATGGCCCGCTGGCTTTCATTCTTCTCTGAGTACAACTTCGTGGTCCATTACAAGCCCGGCAAGAACAACATTCTCGCCGACGCTTTGTCTCGGCTTCCCGACGATGACCCACGCGGTGCAGTCGGTCGACAAGCTTCGCTCGGTGAAGACGATGTAGACGAGTGTGCCACGTGCGAGGCGTCAGGAGTCAAGCTGACGAGCGTCTCCCCGGTAATGCCACTCCGCGACAAAATCCGAGCTGCTTACGAGCATGACTCGACGTACTCCAGTATCCTAGAGCATCCCCGCTCTCACAGCGCCGATACACTGGGAGCTCTTTCCCGCTCTGTACGAAACGAAATTCACCGATATCGTCTCGAGGACTAGCTGCTGACGTACAGCATCGACAACTTCGATACCCCACGTATCGTTGTCCTTAACGACCCCTATCTGCGCTCACGGATTATCCAAGAGTTTCATGATGCCCCGCTGGGCGCTCATCTCGGTCGCGAGAAGACGTTTGCCGCTGTGTCACGCGAATTTATTGGCGCCCCCTGTACAAATGGGTACGTAAGTGGGTGCGCGCCTTCGAGATCTGCCAGCGCGTGAAATCTGCCTCATCTTCGCGGGCTCCCCTGCGTCCTCTACCGGTGGCCACCGAGGCCTGGCGCACGGTGTCGATGGACTTCATCTTCGGGCTCCCACCCGATGCTAAAGGACGTTCAGGTGTCTTGGTGTTCATAGACCGCCAGAGCACGATGGTCCACCTGATTCCTGTGTCGGATTTGATCACCGCGGCAGATACCGCGGTGCACTTCATCGATGCGGTCTTCCGCCATCGTGGCCTTCCTGATTCCATCGTCTCCGACCGCGACCCGCGCTTCACGTCGGCCTTCTAATCAAAGCCCTACGATCTACTGGGCTCGAAGCTGTTGATTTCCACAGCAGCCCATCCGGAAATGGATGGCCAGACAGAGCGTGCTAATCGCGTCCTCGAAGAGGTCCTTCGAAGCTACGCGACGTCGTTCTCCAGCTGGAGCTCGTTTCTGCCTCTGGCCGAGTTCGCGCTGAACAACGCGGTACACGCGCCGACTGGGCCGACACCCTTCTTCATTAACAACGCGCGACACCCGCGTGTCCCTGCTCTTCTCGCTGTGGACCATCCCACCGCGCCGTGTGTCTCCACTATGGGTAGGGAAGAAGCTGCCGACAAGCCGTCTACGCCAGCTCCAATGTCTCCGGCGGCAACACCGGTACTGCGTCATCGGGTACATACACCGGTTGCTAATGATATCTCGAGTGTATCCCCAGTTCCCACGTCGGTCGACGCAGTGACACGTTCCGTATCGAGCCCACTTGCGCCGGCTAACTTCGCGCCGAAGCATGCGGCGCGACCAATCGACTCCGCAGTCGTCTCCGACTTTGTACTGCAGCGCCAAGCGGCCACCCGCTATGTTCGAGACGCACTGCAGGACGCAGTGGACCTGAAAGAGAACGCTGATAAGACTGGCCGCAAGAACACGGCCACGTTTACGACAGGCGAACGAGTGCTCCTGTCAACTGAAAGTATCAGAAACTCTGCTTGTTACCAACCTCGGCGTGAACAAACTCGCGCCGCGCTTTATTGGGCCGTTTACGGTAATCAAGGCCATTGATGACGCTTGCACTCTGGACATTCCTTCGACACTACGGCTACATCCGACGTTCTACGTCGGACTTTTAAAGAAGTACCATCCGTCCGAGATCCTGGACGCTGATTCGTCCTCGAGCGACGCGACAACTTTCCAGCGAGATGGTCCTCCTACTTTGATCGATTCTTCGGGCGCTCAGCGTTGGATCGCTGAGCGAATCGTCGATCATGACCTTCGCCAGTGTCATGGTATCCGCGACTGTCACACTGAAGCGTTTTCACAGGGTCGCGTCCTGCGGGTCAAGGAACAACATTATCTCGTGCGTTGGCTGGGACTCTCCTCAGTGAAGATACTTGGGAGCCGCGCAGTCGCTTGATGGAGGACGTTCCCGACATCGCGAACGAAAACGAGAAGGCACTCACGTTCCGAAGGGTGAGTGAGCCGGGTGTTGGTACCCGCGGTGAAGAAGGCGACCAGCCTCCGCGGGTACACGGAGGCGCTCGCCGTGATGATTAAGAAGAAAACCGGAGTCGACGCCGGGATCGAACCGGTGACCAGCGACACGAGAGCTCGGCACTGTACCTGTGAGTCACTCAATGAGTAAGCCGAGTGAACAAGTGAGTGAGTGAGTGAGTGAGTGCGTGAGTGACGCGAGGTTCCTCGACGACGAGTGAAACCCAAGCTCGCAGGACACCTTTATTCCGACGTCACAGTCGCCTGTGTCTACATGATACTGCTCCGTACTCTGTGCAGTCGCACATCGTCGCTCAGTCAACTGAGCAAAGTGGTTGTCGTCCCCGTATTCGCGGTCTCAAGTACCTCGTGCGCTGTCTTCGTGATCATCGTGTCTGCTGGAGCATCGTGGACGTCCCACGATGGGTGTATCCCCAAGCACAAAATAGTCTCCAGTCGGCGCTCAGTATTTGCGTCTGTGATGATCATCGTGCCAGGGTTTCCTTGCAAAAAACACTTGCACGTGCGCTTGTCGCGGAGCTTGATTTCCGTGGAAATCGAGCTCACGCGTACTGCGCGTGAGCATGCTCCGTTACCCGCTCGGATACGACGTCACAGAGTTTACGATGCGCCTCAGGACATTTCCAAAGGTCCAAGTTCCACTCCAGCAGAACCTCGCCTGGTCCTCGAAGCCCACGTGTGTCGACCAGTGCCGATGGCCTCCAAGCTGTAGTCCGAGATGGCTTCTCGCTCAGCACGCTCGCTGCCGAGCGTGGTGTCTTTTGTTGATACGTCAATGGCTTGATGACGCGAGTGTCGCCGCTGCCGTCTCCGCCGTCCCAGCAGTCTTCTCCTATGTTCTTCATCAGCGCTCATGTTGCGTAAGTGCAACGTTAAGAGGGGGCGATGTAATGGCCCCCTCCATTACATAACTATGACGTGTATTTGAGTGGCCAGGGCTGTGGCCTTGGTCCTAAAATAAAGTCAGAGTTTATTTTTCCTTAAACCTAAGACTCAGTCGTCCTATTGCGAGCTTCCTCAACGCTATAGTATAGGCAAGTAACGGAGTAAATACCTCGCCCGTTACAGCGCTTGGTTGAAAAGAGGGGACGGTCATGTCCTTTTATGCTCATTCACAATCTCAAGCGACCTATTTTGTCTAAACATCGCTGACCCAAAGTTACGTAGGACGAAGAGATGGGTTATTTGGCACACAAAACATACATTTGTAGTAAAAACACGTATATTCGCTGGTGACCATCTAAATGTCCAGTTATTTTGTCTGCGACATCTTAATACTTGGAAGCTTGTTGACGTCCAGTTAATTTTTCTGCGGCGTGTGAACACTTGGAAGCTTGTGTAGACGCTAACGTGACCACTACGTATAGTTTATTCGGGTTTAGCAACGAACGGGGATTTCAGAGAGATCTGCATGCATGTCAAAACAATAAGTTGACGCACAATCACTTTAAAAAGGGTGTTGAAGGTCAGTGTTCTTATGCCAATAGTTTAATTAAGCTAAAACGCAGTGAATGGAGCTGGACGCTCCAGGAAATAAAAGACATGACGCAGTTCATTTCCAAATTTACCACTGTGGAGACTACCAAGCGCCATGGGAGAAAACGCGACGAAGACTGGAGCGAGGTTGACGTGGATGCAGACGACTACGAGTACTGCCTCCGCTGCGAGAGTGCAATCCACAAGCTTGGGCTCACCCACATTGACCGTGTGAAGCGTCATCTGCGGGAAACATGCGCGAAGCGACCGCGTCAAGAGGTCGAAACGTCGTACTTCCCTCCTCAAGTTGATGCTGCAACTCAGAGCCTATTCAACAAAATGTCTGCCTTATGGATGTTCTCAACTGGTATGGCGCTCTACAAGGCTCAACACGCTACGTGCGCTGCGGTATTTCGTCTCCTACACCCTATGATCAAGATACCAAGCCAGTACCTCATCCGCGACCGTCTGCTCGATGAATGCTACGAGGACTCTATTAGCAACATTCGCGTTTCGCTATCTATGCGCTTCTGTTTGCTTGTGACAGATGGATGGACCGACATCAATGGCTATGCAGTAATCACTTACCTGGCCATCTCTGGTGATCAGACCTTTTTTTTGGAATCCGTATAAAATGGAAACCTAAGTCATGATTCCGACTTTTTGGCCAGTGATATTCAACGCGTCATCAGAAAGTACGACTTCATCAATTTTGTAGCGGTCGTGACGGATAATACTTCAGCCAATCAAAACGCATGGTCTCAACTTCAAGAAATCCAGCCAAAAACGTTCATTCATGCCTGCGCGGCACACACTGAACTTGCTGGTGAAAAGATGTTGTCCCCTCGCTGAAGTGGCTAGAAAAGCTCGTAGCCGGCTGCAAGAATGTAGTTATCTTCTTTAAGAAGAAGCACAAACTGTGGTACCAGTTGAAGACTCTGCAAAAACTAATTGTTGCCGCAGACAACAAGGGTCTTCCGGATCTTTCTATGCCGTGTGAGACGAGATGGGGCTCAATTCTGGCTTGTCTGCAGTCAATATTGAAGTCGGAAAAGGTTCTGTTGCAGCTGGTAGCCGATCGTGCTTTTCTAAGTGCTCCTACTAAAGCAAAGAAGGCTTCAAGTCGGACCGTGTTCGACTTCATTACGAGCAAAACGCTAGTGGTTCATTTGGAGAAAGCTATCGAAATCTTGGAGCTTCTGGTTAAATACCAACGCAGGTTCGAGAAGAACCGTGCGACCACTTCAGAAGTGTTCGATATGTTTTTAGCTCTTCACAAAGCAATCGCATTTCCGCCGCTCACGACTAGCAAGCAGAAAGCTGTCCGCTCGAAGATTTCGGCTCGTTTCGATTTTGTCTACGATGAAGCGCACGGCGTGGGACACTTGCTCGACCCGCGCTATGCTGGTGTAGGAATGGATGCCACTACACTAACCAATGTGGAAGAATTTGTGGCGGGATGGCATGGAGCTGAGCAGACTGACGATGTGCTAGTGGAACTTACTCGTTACCAAGGTCTCGTAGTTTTGATGAAGGGGTCACACAAATGGGTCTGCTAAAAAAAGGTAAAGTCGCTGTCACTGACTTTTGGTGCGGCCTGGGCTCGTTTCCTCTGCTACAGTCTGTAGCTGACGTCGTTTTCAACGTTGTTTGCTCGAGCGCGGCGGTGGAGAGAAACTTCTCAACCATAAATCTATTCATTCAACACTGCGGAACCGCTTGGCTCCTGAGCGTGTGGAGAAGCTGCTATACATCTTCTTCAATCGAAAGAATTGCTCCAACGACAAGCTCAAATTCCTGGACAAGTTCGTCCCTGTCGAAGAGGCGGAAGAGGCGGCGACAAAAATCAGGATGAGGACTACGTCTACTATTAATAATGCGGTAGGGGTGAGTAGCGCTGTAGCAGTAGCTGCTGTAAGATTACATTCTCCATGGTGATAATGAAGAACGTTCAACTAAACTAACTTGTGGTTTATTCATTATTATGAGGGGCGATGGGTCGTATATGGAATATCCCATATCCCAATTATTCCTGTCCCATCGATCGTGAACCCTGGCGACAAATGTATCGGTGCAGATAACACGAGAGCTCAAGCAAGACCTGTGCACTTAGACTGACCGCCGGGGCAGCAGTGGTGGTAATACAGCATCTCAAGGTCTTGCTGTGATAGCAATATACTGTCAAAGTCTAAGCGGTCGCCTTTGAAACCCCTCGACACAACGGAAAGAAAACCGAGCGAGTAGCAAGGAACACTGCGCGGTGGGTCACATTTTTCAATCCCCGTCACTTCCAGCACTCCCTTTCAGGCGTGCATGAGCCGGTATCATTTTTTCGTTCTTATAATTCTCTGTGTGCACCATGGGCTACCCACTACAGGTATCAAAACATCAAAGGCTACATACAAGGATGCTCAGTGCAAGTCTCCTGCCTAATACCTGTCAATAACAAGTTAACTCACCTGTGCGCCTCAAGTGTACCACTTCGACCCTGTTTGCGCTGAAGGTGCAGGAGGGTACTCGGTCTCGGATTGCACCTATTACAACAGAAACGTTCGGGATGATGTCGGGATCATCCGTGACGCCTTTGAAGGGGTCTCGCATCTGGGTGTGGAAAGGTACATTGCGAGACGGATAGGCCAAAGTGATTATATGACAAGCGTCGAGATTTATCGGTTAGTTGAAAACTGTTACTCTAACGCAGAGTGTACTGCGGGTCACGTTAGACCGCTCAGCCACAATCACGACGTACAGTGATGCAAATTGTACCATGGTAAAGAGCTCGAACACGATCTGGCTCGAAGTCATTGATGAGAGTATGGCGTGGTCTAGTTTAGGTGATATGACGGCTTTCATTGGTGGTGTGTTACCAAATTTTATTGTTGCGAGTGTCTATGATGACAGTTCCTGCTCGAGCACTCCGATTCAAATAGTATTTTCTTGCGTTTTTAAGTGTGTAGCTCCCGCAGACATAACTTGCCATCGTGATGGCGGTTCCCACTTTGTGATTCCTGGATGTGTGAGTAGCATCACTGATTACTCGGCATCACTGTTTGGTGCTAAGAGCCCGTACTTGATCGTGGAGGAATATTCGAGCCCGTAATGCAACTTGGCAGAAAACGTAACCACAAACTTGGCGGACGGAACATGCCACACCAGCGTCGACGGTAGAACAAGTTTCCATAAATGTGGCGGACAGCACGGCAACCATCACAATGTATGCAGACTCGGAGTGCTGATATGTATCCAACAATACCAACCTGGACGGTCAGACGCTCTCGTCGACACCGTGCATGTCTTTTGATTGCGGGTGCGGAAACAACCCCTTCTGTATGTAGCGTACCTGACCAATAAAAGCTTCGCCCAAGCAAACATAAATTAGGTACGAAATACGACGGTGCCCTGGAGATTGAGAGTGTTGACGGCGATGATATCCCTCGAAGATTCGAGGTAGGGTCACATCCCACAACCAAGAGGGGAACATGGTGCTAAGACGAGCTTCGATCTCCGTGACTGGAGGTGAAGTTGATGAATGCTCAGGAGTCCACGCTATTGGAGGTGAAGTGGTCGTGGCTGGAGTTGAGATAGGCGACGAAATAGCTATTGGAAGGACCATTTTGCTCGTATGGAAGATTCAATAACCAAAACATCTGTCTGTGTTCACATTCCAGGTATCAACGATGAAGTTAGCAGCTTCTGATTCCTTACAAGACGATGTTGAGTACGAAGCCATTCCGATCGAGCCGTTTAATTGCTGAATTATCGTGAAATAGGAGCCGTCAGTTGCATTGAGGTGGCACTTGCCATCAGCGACATGTATCGTTCCAATAGACAGAGCCTGGCAGTTAGTTCCGCCCGCGTAGTTTTCCATGACCAGGTACGCCGTGGACGGGAATTTGGAGTCGGCAAACTCGTCAAGATTGTCAATACACTGTCTTCTTTCATAACCAGCATTTGGACCACCAAATATCATATCACACTGAGCAGCAGTGGGAGAAATACACTGCATGGGGGTCGTGAAGATAAGTTGAATTGGAGATGTAGCGCAATAGCTGTCGCATACACCACCACAACAGACTTCTTGCCTAGTGGTGACGTAGGGTTTGACACGGGGGATTGCTCTCCATGCGTCGATCGCTTCTAAGAGTAGGTGCCATTAAAATGTAAATACACTTAAGGATCAACTTTAGAGAAGTAATCAAGGAAATGTGTAAACACGTAAAATCCGGGCAAGAGGCCACGACAGGACCGCGGTGTCTGGTGAGGCTGCTCTTCTCTACTGCTCTCGGGTGAGCGGCAGGCGTCAAAACGCAAAGTGGGGAGCAGCCTCCGCCAGAACACCGCTGTTCCGCAACAGGTAGATTAGAATACAAATAGCAAATAAGTCAATACTAAAGTCTAAATAAACGCACTCTCGTTGAGCACATCATCTTGGCAGCGCATAGTTAACGATGTCCTTGTGCATACAGTCTTCGGTATAGTTCTTCGCCATTGCACGCATGTGTACTCAGTGTAGCCGGTTGTAGTGCAGCCGGAAGCTGCACTGCCAGGTGCATGAGTGTCCTTGAGATGTGTCTTGCAGACACTGGCAGTGGACAGTGGCTCGTAGACAGGGGCACTGGACACTGGCAGACTGCATTGCACTGGCACTCGACACGCAGGTAAGTTCACAGCTCACATGCCTTGCGACGTTAGGGCCCCCAATCCCCCAACATAATATCGACGACCATAGTAGTATCGGGACTCATAACTTAGTTGTTTTACATTCCGTGGAAGGAGAGATGCTTGTGAATTGGCACGGACGGAGGAAGCTCTGACCACTTCAATTTTGTTTTGTGTTTGACACACAAATATTTTGTGTTTCAAACACAAGCAAACATCTTCTTTCGTGTACTCCACATAAAAAATGACCATCACTTTGCTCTTATAATAGTGCGCAATGGACCGCCTGCACCAGGACCTGGCGACGCTACCTGGACTAGCGCAGCTGGTAAGACTTACATATTTATCTCTGTCCGTCAACATGCGTTTTAGTGGGTTCTTCTTGCTGCAGTCGGCGTCACAGCTGCGCGATATGCCGTGGAGAGTCAAGGAGACGGTGCTCATAGTTCTCTTCCGAGAGGTGCGGATCAGTCCATTATTATTGTATCTAGACTGTTAGAGCTCACATTCAGTGTCAAATCGACTTCATATACGTACTGCAGCAAGTCTCTTCGAGTGTAGTGGCGGATGAGCTGCAGATCAAGAGCAGAGACCGCAAACTTGAGCGCAAGGCAGACAAATTGCTTGACGACGTGTGTGTGGGCTGCAATTCTGCTTCTAGTAAACATTGATGCAGTTATTGAGAGTGCTACTTGTTGACATATTACTATTTAGAGATCGAGTCGTGGTGCGGAAGAAGGAGGAAAACTATCGAGCGGACTTTATGCAAGTAACAGCTGCGGAACTGGCGGTACGTTGGCCTTAACCTCTTCAATAATTCAACAGTGCATACTAAAGACCATATTCCTTGCAGAGACTGGGTGCACCAGCGCTAATTACGTGGCAGAAGCTTGTGTTTGATAAAGAATGCTGTGCTCAAGCATTTCGACTGTTGCTCACGCGGATCAAATCGTCGCGACGGAGTGGGGCAAGTGGGGTCAGTACCAATAGTTCCTCACTACTTGCCGCGCGTTATGCTGCATCGCGTCAGAACACAAGAAGTGAAAGGGACGACGATGCACAAGACGATCGTGGCGACATCCAAGACGACACAACCAAAGACGACGAAGTTACACGTCGCACGAGGTTTCCTCCGTTGAAACCGACTTCAAATCGACTTCGCTGTCTCTCAGCTACTCGTAAGAAAGACAGCATCACTTTTCAGTCTTCTTCGAGCAACAAGAACACAGCGTCGGATTGGAACTTTGACACGACGATCGATTCACCTTTCGAACAAGACGAGCTTGAGGCGCGAACAAGTCGTCACCAGACTGGAGCGGGTATCTTAATCGAGCGGACACTTCCAAGCAAGCCATCGTACTTCGCATCGAAGTTTAAGAAGAACTCAATGCAGGTTTTACAGGAAGAAAACGCCGCGTTAACGAGCGAGAACGTTAAACTGCGGGAAGAAATCAAGCAACTAGAGGCTCTAAACGCCGTGCTCCAGTCCGATAACTCCAACAACGGAATGCTGGATGCTCATCTGGATTCCGTAGAGTTCGCACAGAAGCGCATGAGACTATTGCAAGCACAGAACATGCAGCTTCAGCGACAAGTGAGGCTCCTACAAGAGGCGATGCAGGCTCATGACAATGCTGAAACGAATTTGATGTGTGCGCTGAACAATTGGCGCTCTGTAATTGAAGCTGGGAAGGAAGAAGCTAGAGCTGCTGGCGCCGAACAGAATACGACTGAACCAGAAGAGACTGGAGCTCGACAGCCGATCAAGTGGATGTTGGCTGTACCTGATAAGCTCATGAACGAACTGACGCGTGTAGAGGTACAAATCCGAGGCGCAGCAACCGCTACGAACGTCTGCTATGAGTCAAAGCTCCGTGTGAGTGACGTGTCAGCCTCATTCTTACGTAGCGAGGACACGTCGATGAAGATGAGTGAGCTCTACACTGGAGCGCCGTTAAGTATCGCGCATCTGCGAGTTGAAAGAGTGAAGCAACTAGAGAATACGCTGGCTGTTGTATCGACACAACTGGATGCTCTGAGCGCTCAAGTGCTGCAGCATTGTCCCCCGAAAGTCTCAACTATTGACCCTCTACGCTCGAGTGCGTATGAACTGGGACGAAGTATACGGGATTTGCTTCTCGAAGTTGCAGCTTTTGGTGTTGTGGTGCCAACGTCGACTCGAAATGCAGCATATGACGACGGTGTAACAGTTGGAGATATTAAGACGACGTTATCGTCCAGTGCAAGAGGTCTTGGGGGTGGGAAAGAACGCGAGAGACAAGCGAAGACGATGCTGAAGCAGCTGCATGCTCGATATACTGCTGTTGAGAACGACGTGATGGCTGCTCGGAGAGAGGCTGAGTACTGGCGAGCCGCATGGTGTACACAGGATGAGATTCTACGTAGGTTGGCCAAACGTGTACACAATCTTGGCCAGAAGAAAGTGGAGTGGTGTCGACGTTATTTGTTGGCTCCTATGGCGAATTTGTTAGAGGTGTTTACATCTTTCCAGCAAGTGTACGATGAGAACACTAGTCGTCAGAATCCGTACTTGCCGCTGCTGGTGGAGACGTTGAGTATGGAACATCCAGTGCTGCAAGATGCATTGCAACAATGGCGAGATTATTCAGATAATGTTCAAGTGAAGATGGATGAATTAGTGGAAGACTATGAGGCTAATCGAATGGCTCTCCTCTCGTCTACTGATGGTACACTCTCCAGTACGAGTCAGCAAGTTCCGGTACGTTGAGATTAATACGCTGTTATCAACATGAAGATAACCAGGGCTGCTGTGAACTGAGTCTACGCTTTGTAGACTGGTACGACCAGAGGTGAGGTCGAAGCGGTAGCCACAGGAGCATCAACGACTATCATGACGATTTGCTCGATCTCCTCTAGTGTCTTTCCGCCTCCTCGACTACACGCTGGCGATCTTCTTCGGCCAGAACGTAGCGTTGGCTGCCAGCTCGCTGCAGTGCGGTGGTAGTTGGGGCAGTGCTTGTACAGGGTTCCACGATCCTCCAGGCCTCGCAAACTTCGCGCAACTGGTTCGCACACTTGACGACATCGTTCTCATCGCATTGAAGGACGAGTCCCGTGTTGCACGACACGAAGTACAGAGCACAGCAGAAGTAGTTCGAGTGCGTCTCCATCGTGAAGAACTCACGCTCGCCAGGCTCTTTCGAGTCGAAGACGCATTCCCCGCTTGAGCGAACTTGAAGGTAGCGCCCATTGTGGACGGATTGGATGGCGACCTTATCGTCACGGACACGACGTAAGATCATTTGCTCGTAGAAGTCGTGGTTGTCGGTCAGGCAGTGCGCTTTCTTGGTGCCGAAAGGGCTCTGCAGGGTCTTTTGGCGAAAGAACGACCACAGGATCACAGGCACGTTGAACGGGATGTCGGTGAGATCCATGGGGAAGGGAAAAGCTCGAATGGCGGGATGGAAAATGAGTCATGATTCGCATTGAATGGGTTAACTTGAGTAAAGTTGCCCGAACCTTAGCGAATGGGTTGATTGAGGTGAATCCGTCACCGCGCACGGAACTTCTGATAATGACGACCGTCGTCATCATTAGAAGTCACGACGAGCAGGCTGTGCAATTAACTTGTAGCATTTGATAGGATGAAGTGGGCTTGGCACTTCGTTGCCGCCGCTCATAGCCGAATTCACTTTTGATAAAATACTTCAAGTCACCATTAGAGTTTCTCATATCTGCTCACTGTCAGTGAATAAGTGAACCCCGTTCAGAAGAATTCACAAGTCAGAAATTATATTGACACTGCGTGTCGTTCTAATTTATATTGACTCTACTACATGTAGTCTGGCGCTATGTATTATAATATTAGTACTTATAATAAGCACTACGTAGTACATGTACTTCTACGATATAAGCATTCCGTCAAACGAGTTTCGTCAAACGCTGACGACACGTGCCCAATCCAATGAGAATGCGTTTGGATCTGGCAAGCTACGATTGGCAACCAAATAGCATGCTCCTAAATCTATTCTTCGGACTACATGTATTTTAATAATTGCCTCTGCAAATAATGCTAAATTTAAAAAATCTCTAACTTGGTTAGCAAGTGCTGACTTGTATGTATGGTATCATCGTTGCCTAGTAATAATTGCTAAAATACCACAAAACAATATGTTGGTGAAAGTGAGAAGATGATCAAGATAAGGTTAAAAGTCATGACGATTCTCTTAGAAGGAGTGCTTCTCCGTATAAGAACGCCTTGAACACATCGAGACGTGTTGCTGTTAAACGTGGTGCCATCCATATACAGTAAATGAATGCGAGATGTACTGAAGAAATCCAGCATCTGCCTTGCCTACTCCTTGTCGACTTGAACAGCAAGAGCCGAGCCTGAAGCTATGGCAAGTGGAGCATCAAACAGGCTCGTCACAATTTGCTCGATCTCGGTCGGTGTCTTCCCGCATCTCGCGAGCTCCAGAACCAAGTGCTGACGGTCTTTGCCCGCAAGGACGTAGCGGTGATCCACAACTCGCTGTGGGTGGGTGGCAATTGTATTTATACGGGGCTCCACGATCCTCCACGCCTCCCAGTCTTGACGGTTCTGGTTCGCACACCAGGCTTCATTGCTGTCATTGCACTGAAGGACATTCCCCGTGTGGCACGACACAAAGTACAGCGCACAGCTCGAGTCCGTCTCCATGGTGAAGAGCTCCCACTCGCCAGGCTCTTTAGGGTCAAAGACGCACTCTCCATTTGCACGAACTTGGAGGAAGCGTCCATTGTGAACTGACTGGATGGCGATCTTGTCGTCACGGACACGGCGTAAGAACACTTGCTCGTAGAGATCGCGGTTGTTGGTTAAACAGCGAGCCTTCTTGGAACCAAGCGGGTTCTGCAAGCTTTTTCCTTTGCGGATTGACTGAACTATCACTGGGACGTCGAACGGAATCTCGGCTAGATCCATGGCAAAGCTTCGGGTGTGCTTATCAGATGAGCTCAAAATGGCAAGTGCGATGAAGAAGGAGAGGGCCAAAGATGACCTTCTACATTGTGCAATATGACTGACTAGGACAGATGGAAATCTATAGAAGAAAGCAGACCGGCCTTCAGAATGAAAGATATCATCCCCTCGCTGTTGACCCGACAAACGGGAGAAACTTATGACCCACAGTTTTACTTTTTGAAACCCGCACCTGTAATCGGAGTCCTATTCAACATATACGAGGTTTTGGGCGATCCGATTGATCTACCACACCCACACGAGGCTCCAGGATCCGCCACGACTCGTTGCGTTGATAATTCTTGTTGGTGCACTTGACGACGCCGTCGACCCCACATTGTAGCACATTTCCCGTTTGACACGACACAAAAAAGAGAGAACACTCTGAATCTGGCCTTATTTCGAAATATTCGCTAGGACCGAATTGTGTCGCTTAGAAAATACACGCACCAGCCGAGAAAACCGTAAGAAAACGCTTGTTGTAGACAGACTGGATGGCGACCTTATCTTCGTGATATCCGTGGTGTAGACAAATCTGCTCGTAATAATCACGATTGTCTTCCAGACTGCGTGCATTCTCCGATCCGTGAGGGCATCGTAGATTCTTGTGGCGAACGGATTGTAGAATACCGTACACGAAAAAATATTACATACGGGACCTCTTGTTTAGAATATGCCTTCTGATAATTTGAACTGTTTTGAAATTTTGTTTCGGAATTTTGCTTTCGGAATTTTGTTTTCTTTTCCAGTAAAACTGTTTCCATGAAAGGCCACTTCGAAAGATACCACAATACCAAATACGTATGAAGACGCCTGTGTCCGCTTCAGACACTTGTTTGTACGGCTCTGTGGTGGGGATGGAGAAGCTCTTGGCACTAGATCTGCACGACAACCAATCCATGGACACGAAGGCAACTTCTCCGCCCTCGGAGTGCGATGAATGCGAGCAGAGGACGGCGCAAGTGGACTGCGACGAGTGCGGACTGGTGTATTGCTCGCAGTGCGACGTCCACAGACACCGTAAAGGCAAACTACAACTACACCAGCGCGTGCAGATCACAAGGAAACGAGTCGACGCGCCAAAACTTGAAGAAATCCAGGAGCAAGCCGAAAACTCCACTGCAAACTGGAAAAATGACGATGTGTGCGAGTGGCTGGAAGCTCACGACCTGAAGCTCTTTGTAGACGAGGCACACGAGCAACATATCACTGGAGCGACGTTACTGTCTCCAAAAGGCCTGGAAAGGTTTCTGGATGCTGCAACAGGGGTCAGTCGTGGCCACAAGAAGAAACTTCAGAGGGAGGTGCAAAAGCTCCAAAGTTCGGTGAAAAGCCCGGCTTCAATTGCAAAAATGACGCTACTACCTACCCCGTCGCCGCCCATTCAACGCACCAATACCTCTGTACGTCGTATTGGATTAAACTTGCGTGTTGATGTCGAACCAGCGGCAGCAAAGCCTCCTTCTCGACGAGGACTGGGGCAGTTGAAGATTGAAGTGAACGAGGACAATCACGCAGCTATCTCTGCTCCGAAGGGAACTGCAGGTGGCCGACAGAACGCTGGCTCGTTGGGTCTGGATATCGCACAGGTCCGGAAGGAGGAGAAGACAGTCGCTGCATCGTTTGACTTCTCAGCCACAGGGAGACTGCAGACGCAAGGCTTCGAGATCGACGTAAGCGATTCATACCAGGAGGGGGTTATATAACGACGCTGAACTAACTGAATATTGTATTGCAGACATGGGGAATCGCTAACGCGCCATTCTCGAACTCCAAACAACATTCAAACAACGGATCGAAAGCTGCGTCAGCTATTGAAGCCATCAGCACAAAGGATTACCTGCTTATACTCGAAGAGTTGGGTCATGGCGCTGGTGGGAAAGTATACAAGGCATTATACATGCCGACATTCCGACTGGTGGCTGTGAAAGTTATCCGAGTATACGACCAGAAGAAATGTCACCAAATGGTGCGTGAGCTCAAGTCTCTGTACGTGAATTTCGTCCCACTTGCTACAGCCACATTTCCATCGGCTACATCGTCAGCCACACAAGCTGCATGTGAAGAACTTGTGGTGTTCTACGACGCATACACAAACCCCGAGCTCGGCTCCGTGTCCATTGTGCTCGAGTATATGGACGGCGGATCGCTGGAAGACTACGTGCAGTCTGCCTGCGAAGGAGGCGGATGCTTGACCGAGAAAGAGATTGCAAATGTAGCAGCTTGTGGCTTGAAAGGACTGGCGTTTCTACACGAACATCATCAACTTCATCGAGACATTAAGCTCAGTAACATGCTCATTAACTCTCAAGGCCAAGTCAAGGTAAGCTCGATATTTTACTGGCGGTCGAAGATACAATTATAACAGACTCGTGTTGCCTATAGATATCGGATTTTGGCATCTCCCGGGACCTTGAGAGCACTTTAGCCAAGGCAACAACATTCACAGGCACCTTATTGTAAGTACTTGAGTAGATGGCTCCACTGTTTCTATTTTGATACTAACATGGGTACATTTTTCTAAATTGTCAGATACATGGCGCCTGAGCGGATAAGTGGAGGTATGTACTCGTACCCGTCAGATCTTTGGTCTTTCGGACTGGCAGTGATGGCTTGTGCCATCGGAAAGCTGCCAGTTCCAACGAAAGATGGCTACTGGGGTGTCGTACATGCAGTACAAGAGCAGCCATCTCCACGACTTCAGGACTACGGTGACCATTTCTCGCCGGAACTGTGCGATTTCCTGGACCAGTGTCTTCAGAAAAACCCGATGTATCGTCCTCCGGCAGCTCGTCTTCTTGAACATCCTTTTATTAAGAATAATTACTCGCCCAGGGAGCAAGAAAATGTCCGATTGAGTCGCGATCAGCAGCCACCCACAGCAAAGGCACTTGAACGTAGTCGTCAAGAACTGCGGAATATTGCTGACAAGGCTCAGATCTGGTGTCGTGACCACGCAGATGATGCACGCAGGCTTCCATCACAAGATATGTCGACCCACAACAAGGTCGAGGCGCTGGCCAAACAATTGCGTCTATCGGTGGATGAAGTGGCGTCACATTTTACGTTCCTGGACGAGTATTGCAAATGAATATTTCAGTATTTAACATGTAAAGCTGAGGATAAAATACCACCTGAGATGGATACATTTTTGAAAATGGCTACAAAATTTGCACCATTGCAGCAACATTAGCCAAGCGTACACTGGTTACATATTCACTTCCTGAGATACTCGGATCGAAGATGGCGAGGTTAAGGCGGTACTTCGCTACGCTCTTCTTGCTGTGTACAACCGCTCTAACGCTCCCCTCACTACCTGCACAAGCTGCAGAAGACCCTTGCCAACTTTCCGATGTGTTGTGGTTGTGGAGCGGCGCGTTGACGTCTCGCTCCATCACGTTCAAGGTTGGGTTACGCGAGGGTTACACCTGTGTCGATTCCGACTTCGTGCTGTACGCGTTCCCAGAGCTGCTGGAGGGCGAAAAACCCCATTCGTCCATTGCAACATGCTCAGACGTGGATAGTGGAGAGGCTGGAGAGGGGGAGGTGCGCAGTGCCGCGTCGTACGATACCCCGAACGTCAAGGAATGTACCCTCTCAGACCTCCCACATAGTGATAGGAAATATCGCTACGACTTGACTTTGCTCAGAACTGGAGAAACCGTGCGGTCTGGAACCTTCACGACACCCCGAGAGGAAGGGGAACCGTTTAATTATCGCGTCGCTTTCGCCTCCTGCGCCGATGAAATGTCCGATCCAAAGGTACGCTTCAATTCCATTTAGTAATAATTCTTACTAAAAGGTATTCATTATTGTAGGTCTTTGAAGAAATCAAAAAAGAAAACGCGCTCTTCTTCATGCATACGGGAGATCTGCATTACCACAATTTAGTCGTGAACAATGTAGCAGCATTTCGAGATGGGTACAACTCGATATTTGCATCTCCAGCGGGTCAAGCGATGCTGGCGATGGACGTTCCATTCGTCTACATGTGGGATGACCATGACTTTGGTCCGGATAATAGCGACTCGACTGCTCCTGGACGCAACGCATCGGTCCAAGCGTATCACGAATTTGTGCCTCATTATCCTCTAATCGGAGGACGCTCACGCTCCAATACCGTGCACCAAGCCTTTACTATCGGCCGAGTTCGGTATCTCCTAACCGATCTACGCTCTGCAAGAACGCCAAATACCGCCCGCGCTGCACCTACTAAGACTGTGCTTGGTAAGAAACAAAAAGCGTGGTTTAAGAGTGAACTTGTCCGTGCCCCAAGTGACCCAAATATCCGACTCATAATTTGGGTCAATACCATGCCGTGGCTGGATGATGAGCGCAAATGGGGACATTTCGTTCACGAACAGCAAGAACTTGTGAATTTTATCAAAGCACACGGACTTAACAAATGGGTACCCATTGTGATCGTGAGTGGCGACGCGCATATGTTGGCAGTAGACGACGGAAGCCACAGTCCTGGAAATCTTACGGTACTTCACTCTGCTGCATTGGGACGTCCCGGCTCGATCAAGGGAGGACCATACAGTCACGGTGCCTTCCCGGGCTCGGGACAATATGCTGTTATGGATGTTAAGGACGAAGGAGGCGAAGATGGCCGTGTGTGTCTTTATTACCGAGGCATGAATATCTACAAAGGGAAACTGGTAGAATTCGACACATGTTATCCGGAACGTACTCCTCCAGTGACTCCGTATTATCCGCCGCCCATCCCTATACGCATTATGAAGCGTGTATTCAAGAAAGCCAAGAGATATACTGGTACTGCAGTCTTTGCACTGATCTCTGTCGTTGCTCTTCTTGTCTACAGAAACAAACGTCATGCTGTTCACACGAAGAAACATAGTTAAAAAAAATGTTTTTTTACAACTTTTTTATTTTTAAATATCAATTAAGGGAAAAAAAAACATGTTGTGGCTAGTAGGCAGCGACAGTATCAGGGAGGAAGTCCGTGACGCCAAGAAGATGCATCAACGGCTCAAATCCAATAGCGAATTCTACATATTGCAGACGACAAGTAGGAGCGAAGCAATAGCAGATCATAGCATCGAACGGGAGATGCACATGTCGTTCCAATGACGTCGAGTTGGCTTCACTTCCATCCGTTTCTTCATCCGACAAAGTCGACGTCGACTCGATGCTCATTTGTCTTAGCCGTCGCTCCACCGACGTGTTTGTCGATGGTGATAGCGACAAACACGTCGCTTTAGACGCAATGACGTACGTTTTCTTCGAGATTCGGTTGGTCGCTGTCAAGTGGAACCCAAAGACTTCACGTTGTCCGTCATACGGGATCTCTAACGGATCACTTTCTTCAGCTCCACGAGCTCCAGTGGACGTAGCTGAGTCTGCCACTTCATGTTCCTCTTCTTGCGTCATATGAGGGATCTCTGGAAGTTTCCCATAGGAAAGAAACACTCGTAGCGCATACGACGAGGTATTCAGGAACACCCCTTCTCTCTGGACTGGTAGTACATATCTCGCATCACCAACTTGTACCATGGCGTCAAAAGTCCAATCCAACGGTCGATATTGCAGCGGGTTGAATAGATACAACAAGTACGTGTTGCTGACTAACGCGTTGACGCACAGTTCGTCTCGTTGCAGTCTGTATCTCAGCGTATTGTCGTCAATACTAATTGTCATCCCGGACAGCTCGTGGAGTTTTAAAGATGAATATGTAGCCATCTCCTCTATACTTTCTCCAGCTAGTTGGACTCGATCAGGGGTCTCTTGTATTGTAGCTGGTGGCGCTAGTGGACGGTAGATAACTCCGTCAATCGAAGCCCAGACTTGCATCATCATCAGAGATGACTGTAGAAAGTCGGCGTCTTCTTCGTCGTGAAATTTGTGGGTTACTCTTAATAACGAGTTAGTATCGAGTAATACTGGGGCTGGGAAGATCTGGAACAACTCGCTCTCGAAGTTAAGCGAGCCTCGCAGGGCTGCAACGGACGTCATGAGACTGATATGTTCACTTAAGAGGCCTCTGGCTTCGTCTACAGACACCATGCCGATTAAAGTCGAGATCTCCTGGATCGACCTGTTTATTCTTAATGAGAGGTCGAACATTCGCTTACAGCGGTTGTAAACCACCGCTCTCTCCTTGGAGCACATGAGCGGTGTGCCTCTCTCAATAGGAAAGAAACGTGTTTCCCCCCGGTTATTCATAAGGTAAATGCGGGCTGTGACCTCATCCACCGCCTTGCGACGGAACTGTGAGCGCAGTAAGAAGCAGCGTCGCCATTGGCAAGTGGCGAAGCGCAACTCTCCGAAGCGTTCGATGGTGCGCAGACGCCACTCTAGCTCGCAGATGCTGGACACGTCGTGAGATATCTGGGATAGTCGCTGCAGCTCCGACAGCGAGCAGTAGCTGAGCACGAAAGGCAACGGCGCAAGAACGGACGCGTCGCTCATTGATGACGCTGAGTTGCTCGAGTCTGGAGGGATAGTACGCATTGAGGAGCATGGATTAGTGGGGCTGGAGATATACAACCCCAAAGAACGGTAGCTCCGTACCGGAAGGAACGCAGAGAGCCTCCATTAGGTGTGCGTGAGGAAGCCCCGCGTATCGTATTAATAGGACCAGTCTGGTGTGCTCAAATTTGGACAAAAGCACGGACCCAAATTTTTTTAAAAAAGTAAAAAGTATTTTTTGGGGCCTTTATGGCAATTTTTTCCATCTTAAGTTATGTTTCACAACTACCGTGTCGAAAAAGAAGAATGAGGACTGCTTCTAAATATTTGGTAAACAGTCTCTAGAGTCGACACCACGTTCATCCCGCAATAAAACCGATGGCTGTGAGCGCTCGTTCATGTCATCCTCGTATACTAGGTCAGCACTTTTTCGCCTTCGGAGTGCGCTTACTAGGGCCAAATGTTTTAAGCTACCAGCGATAATTCCTATTGTAAGTTTAACGTCAGGAAGAAGACCGAAGTCTGAGCTGAATCTGACTTAGATAAGTTTCCACATTCCTTTAAAAAAATAAGTTTTATTTGAAGACTTAAGTTTTCAGCTTTGTATGCAAGTAGCGCGCAGTGGAATTGTTGACCTACAAACTCCATTCAGTCTTCTCATTGATCGTTGGTCTACTGAAGGCAGCAAGGGTCGCGGCGAAATTCATTTGCGCGGCGACGTGCCTGTTCCTCGCGCTCTTGGCGACGGTCTTCAGCCATCTCCTTCATGAAGCGCATCTGCATTTGCTGCGCCTGATCTTGCTGGGCCTTTTGCTGCTCGAACATCCGCGACATCATTTCCGCTTGCAGCCGTTGCGATTCCACGAGCTGGCGCTGGTTTTGCGCCTCAACCTCCTTCCACTTGAGGTCACGAATTTCCTTGTCCTCCGTCAACTGGCGGACCAATTGCTCGAGCCGCTTGACCTCGGCCTTGAACTGACCGCTGTCAAGGTTGATGTCGTGTACATTGATTTTGGGGATCACAATTTTGGGCGCTTTAGTACGGAGGAACACCTCCAACGCGTCCGGCACGTTTATTAAGGCGTTGTCGACTTCGTTTAACTTGTCAAGCATGGGTAAAAAGAGGATAGACCCCGTGCTGTATTTACCCGAGCAAAGGGACCCCACTACACCCTTGTACTCGTCGCCCATCTTCATCATGAGCTCGTGCACTCTTTTTCCGATTTGGTTGACGATGATGGAAAACTCGATATTGGGCGCGTGAACTGAGTCCAGGACCTCCGTGATGGTCGCAATGTCTTCGGGTTTGCCGCGACCCTGCTGCAAAGTGACCACGAAGAAGATTTTGTAGATGCCATCTTCTTGAAGTGCCTCCTTGATTGACTTTGCAGCCGTCTCGCGCAACTCCGTGTCGGCCAATCCTGGCGTATCCATGTACACGATGTTGCCATGCTCGAAGCGTTGAAAGAAGCTTGTCTTGCCGACGCCAAAACTCAAACCGGCCTCAAACTTCGCTTCGCCGATCAGACAGTTGATAAGCGTGGATTTGCCCGTGCCTGGATTCCCTAGGAATAACCAGTTCTCGGTGTCGGACTGCGGCTGATTTGAGTGCGAGGTCGAAGGAGAATACGATGCCATCTTGAGAGAAGAAAGGAAAGTGAGAACAGATTCTAAGGTAGCTGCTTTCATTAACAGACCTTTTTGCAGTCAGTTCAGTTTTAAATTTCGTACCGAACGCACCACAATGGGTTTACCCAGTGCTGTCTACATGGTAGCACATATACTTGCACATTTTTCCATTCAGCCCATCCTCCAATTAGCTGTTTGCTGAAAAAAACATGGAAGTGCTTCTGACGTTATCGTCACGAAATTAACCCATCGCATTGTTATATGGTCAACCCATCCCACTGTCGTATCCAAAAATCATCAACAAACGCACCCAGTTAACCCATCGCATGGTAATGATCGCAATGTTGCACTGTACTAGACCATTTGCAGTCCCAACTACTAACCCTTCCGCTTAAAAGAGCTTCGCAGGGGTGCTATCCAGCAAGAGTGGTTGTTTCGATCTTAAACGATGCTTTTTCATAACATTTCTTACTACACACATATTTATACAGGACAAAGCATTCTATGTTTCCTTTGCTTTTGTTAAAAAAACATGGACGTTATGCTATCTTGGCGGTCGCACGAGCCAAACGGTACAGTAATATGAGAAGCTTATACTCGCTCCCATATTGATATATCAGCTAGGTTGTTCTCGAGGTTTTGAGGTTTTATACCTAGATTTTAGAAAAACCTCAAATACTTCGAAGTTGCACCTTTTTTGCCTGGTTTCCAAATTGATAGTAGAGCCTGTATTACACAATGGGTTATTTCGATTGAGCTACTAAACCTAGGCAGATTGGTTGAAATAGCAATGTTTTAGTGAAATTTCGGGTCAACTCGAACTCGGCCAAAGTTTGTTTTAGTGGAGCCTCCGTCTCTAAAATAATAGTTATCTTTTTAAAAGCGTGATACAGAGATAACTTAACTATCTTTCTTTCCAATTGCAGCTGCAATTAGTTTTAGAACATATTCCGTTTGTGCAGCATGAAGCTGCATTTACTCGCGCAGAAGATTGTGCTGGCGCTGCTGTTGAAGCTGCTGCTGCTCCTACAGAAGTCTCTGCTATTGCAGCTCGGAGCACCAAAGCTGAAGCTCTTCTCGACGGAGCTCAACCTTGTGCTTCTCTATTTTCCTGCGCTGCAATGCTTCTGCTTGCTTAGTTTCCAACAAAGCCGAAAGACGGCGCCGCATAGGCTTACTTCTATTTACCCCATTACTTACCACGAAGTACGAGTCCTCGTAGATGCCACTGCAGCGATCCACAAACTCCTCTGTCACCCCAAGCTGGCGTAGGACGCCCCACATGAGCTGCTGCGGCAGGATCCGGAATCCAGCCCAGATCCAGGTGTACACTGAAAGGGTGGATCCAACCCCTCACGTCCTTCGACAGCAACTGCTGCATCATTCCGTCCACCAAGTCCTGGAAATCACTCTACACTTCTGCGTTATTTGTAGCCTCCGCTACGGTAAAGATAATATACCACGATTTTACAATATTGAATCTAGCATAACATATCGCTTCTCCGCTGTCTGCATTAATTTTTCCCCTGCGGCCTTTAGCTCTTGCGTTTTAGACGCAGCCTTCTCGTTCTTGATCTGATGTTCGGTCTCAGTAGCGTTTTTAAGATGCTGCATCTGTTAACGAATGCCATCGTCATCAGTGTACACGTCGCCGAATCGATTTGCAGCTTCATTGCGTCGCTTGCGTACTGAATATATACGAATTAGGAGGCTGGTGCGACCCCTGCACAATCTAAAGCTATAGTTTGTCCTCATACTTGCATTCAGGCGACTTGCTATTGCTTTTCAAGACTCTTTGACCGTTTCCCGTCCGAAGCCAAACGGAGGCGCAGCAAGAACCTCCGCAAGCAGCAACTTTTCAGCTTAAGCTTAAGGCTAGACTTATGCTCTGGTGGATAGGAATAATAATCGAGTGTAAAACGAATGATTTTCTCGTGTATTCCCTTAAAACAGATGATTTTAGAGTGTTCTTTAGAAATCATCTCTAGTGTTGTTTTTTTCAAGTAAAAAACAAACGTAGACTGTCTAGGTAATGGAGATGTATACAAATGTATATCTGGATGGAAGTCAACTGTGGCTGGCCGTGGCGGCTCTTAGCTATTCTCATCGTGAGACACGATGAACAGCGCCGGCAGCGGCTCTAGCGGTAGTGAAACCGACGATGACTCGTTGGTAGTATTTGAACGCACGTTTGAAGCCATCTCATCACATCCAACACGCGACAGCGCTCGGAATGCTATTGCACTACTGCCATTTGGCTCTCACTTTGTGTACCAGTACGCGTTTGTGCGCTCCAAAGGACATCAGACATCTGGGTATAGGAACACGCTTCACCTGAAATGCGAGAAGTATGTCAGAATAGCAGAAGTGATTGACTTGGTGTCGTCGTTTGTCCTGGAAGAAGCTGGGGAGCACAAAGGAATATCTACCGGGCGGGCCGTACACGGAATCCGATAGTTTCTGAAGCGTGAGGCCGATACGATGCTTTTAGGGGGCGCGGGGCCTAAGAAGTGTTTGCGACTACTTCTGGCAAGACATGAAAAATACGCTGATGTGATGGGGCAGCTTCCAACTGAGGGGCAGCTCAAAAACAGCAAGGCATACTTGAAAAAGTCAGCAGCGGGTAAGCATTTTTCATTTAAGTATAATATTTTTGTCAATCATATATTGCAAATAGCTACAGTGTACAAATGTTTAAGCATGTCATTATTCGAATGGTGCTACAGGACGATGGGAAATATCGACCCCAGTGGCGCTGAAAGACTGGACTAGTGCACGAATGTGCGACTCAAGCGATGTCTTCTTTTTGGGATCATCGTTCGACGACACGAACGATGGGGATACGTTTCTGTCCTATTCCGAACAGCAGGAAGAACGAACTTTTGGTGCTTGACATTTTTGAGCACACGTTTAAGGACGACAACGGAGCAAGGGCGACTTCGTTCGGACTTATCGTCACCAGTCGCTGTATGTTCCGCAACGTGCTGAAATACCAAGTCGCACAAGGCAGTCAACCCCTGGGGCCACTGACGGCACATACAAACTTCACTTCGGTATATCATTGAAACTTCACTATCTGAAATTAACTATAAAATGAGCTAATTTTTTATTTGATTTACCTCAATTTATTTGTAGGAGGCTGGACTTTGGTAGACATTGGTAGTTATAGCTCACGATTCACTAACAACACGTTTCAAAAACATTTATACCATGGGTATATATGTTGGTGAGGACAGAGCACCAATTGGCTTAGGAGCGACTACTTCGAACAGCTGTCCGGCTGGCTGAGCAGTATTGTTTTGTGCATCTGAACCTGGCGTTTGGTAGTCTGGATCATGCCAGCTATATCGCCAACGCGTACCAAAACTGTCTGCAACACCTCGATTGCTGGCCACACGTCGCAAGAAAGGCTCGGGAGCGAGTATGCAATGGCCAGAGTGCGGAAGTATATGACGCTACTGTGCTGCCGCTACTACGAAACTTACACGAATCTCGGTCCCGTGACCAAATTTATGCGCTGTCGAAGGTGACGATTAAGTTTATGAGTGAAAACGGAGGTGCCAATTTTGCGGAGTAGCTGAACGCGTATTATTTAGTGGAGCCATGGGAATCCTGGTTTATTACAGCGTCAGGGGTACCAGGTATCACACCCCACCAAAACGCTATTTAAGCCCACCATCGTGTAAGCAAGGAGGACAATTTACGTGCCAGCACAGCTAATGTCTTAAACGACTCTCTTTCTGGAATTTTACGAAACGAGATGCTTGTTGGGCCTCGATTTGCCTCACACTTTGCTGAAGGTACGAATTTACATGTATTATATCTACCTTTACCAGACTAACGGGTTGTACTTATATGTAAGGTACTACCAGGACCACTACAGTCCAAGACCGTC
Organism: Phytophthora betacei; assembly: GCA_011320135.1. Classification (NCBI taxonomy): domain Eukaryota; phylum Oomycota; class Peronosporomycetes; order Peronosporales; family Peronosporaceae; genus Phytophthora; species Phytophthora betacei. The sequence continues at coordinate 1,955,192 of JAANHX010000077.1, forward strand.
GTCGGAGCTCGCCTGCGATTGCTAAACAGCTCAGCTTCCGGACAAAGTTCTCTCGAAGAAGCAAGAAAAAATAACTAAACGCAGTCTTCTTCAATTCCTCCAAGTTCACTTATCTTCCGGAACGCGTTGGCTGTGATTTGGACGCAAAACGACAGAAAATGTAGGTGTTTTGCTTTACGCCTTTTTATATTACTACATGACACCATCTTGGAGCACCTACCTCGACTCACTGACAGGAAAGCTTTGAAATGGCAGCGCCGTCGCTGCCGTGGAGCTTTTGTATCTATCGATACATAGAGTTGAAGTTCTGTCTAATAAGCGATGTGACGCAGCACTATCGAGTGCCCCCACTTGGGCATGGGCTCAGGTAAGGAGTTATGATGACATATCGCAATGGCTTGTGATAATTTTCTGAATGTGTTTTTATTTTTACCTTCAACAAGATTGAGTACGCCCGCTCTATGTTTCGCTGCGACTGCAAGAGCTTTATGTCCAGCGGGTGGCAGTGTAAGCATGTACTCGCGACAATGGTGCTTCGCAACGAATTTAACATCGATTCAGCCTTCGCCATGCTACCGGCGCGACGCCTTAGCGGCCGTCCAAGACGGGCTCGACCTGCTCTTGACGGAGACCAGCGCCACCATGTCTTTTTTTAAAAGCCCGATTGATTCGGCTTTTCACGGAGTTTCCAGCCCGCTACACTGGAACAAAGTGCATTTTGTTCACGGACCTGCTGAAAGAGAGTCAGGTCGAGGCTCGCACCTGCGTGGAAGAATTACGTCATGGAGTGAGAATGCAGGAAGATATTTGTGGGAAATTACCTTTTCGAATGGCTCTAAGGGCCAAATGGAGGTGCAGGCGCTTGCAGAATGCGTGGTTGACAGTCACCGTCTAGGGGTTGACATTATGTCTACCAATTAGTAAGATACACCCACAGGAGTGTCGCGGCCTCCTTCATTTGTTTTAGATGTATCGTGCTAGCAGTCAGGTTTTCCTGCGATTTCCCTTTAACTCACAGTACATTCATTAAATAGTATACATTTGTCTACACCAGGTGGCCATCCGTTTTTTTGCTTGCACAAGGTGCTCATCCGTCTGTTTTTATTAAACTATACGTTCATCCATTTTACACAGAATTTAATCTTTGCTCTGCTCTGGTGGATCTGTTTTCTCCGACACTAACGACTTCGTCGTCGGTCTCAGGTGCTTGGCTTGCTGTACAATCTTCATGTAAGAACGATGGCATCTATTCTTGCCCCAGTGGAATTGACGCCAATGCTTCGTCAATGGAGGCTTGGATCCTGCTTATTTTTTTAGCCAATTGCATTAACCTAAGCGAGATTCGGCGACCAATGGGCGGTCGCCAAGGTAGGATCCCGCACATAAAACGCACGATGAGCCTACCCCGCTTATTTGGAAGCGCCCAGACCGTGCTGACTAGGTCGCCGAAGGAGCTGTCGCTCGCGGCGTCGTCCGCCATGGTATTCATTTCGTCTCTCATAGACAAAAGAACATTTCGTACCAAAATTTGAGACGACTTTTTTGTCGTGTTCAATCGTATTCTAGCTCAAGTGAAAGACAGCATTGACTAAAAATCCATTGAAAATGTGGCCCCATGCTAACGTTGACATCCAAGTGTCACGAATTTCCTGGCATTGGTATTTCTTACAGTCATTTTCGCATGAATTGCTAATGTCGTTATTGCGATGTCTGATTGGACAGCCGCGGCAACACCGAAATGTACTGCTGCGTCATGCAGCCTGTAAGCTCTGCAGACGCAGCACCACCGTCGCCACCGGCCCTCACGATACGCTGGCCGATAGCTTTACCATATGTACCATCGTGACTGGATTCTTTGACTGCAGTATGTTCTTCGGCCCTAGTCAATGCGTGCAGCCGTATAGCGTGGATTTGTTTTTCTAGGATGCGGATTTTTCTCGAGTAACTGACGGATTTCTTTCGAGTAAGAGTACTATTCGGCGTCTTTTCAAGTAAAATATTGAAATAAGGAGTTTCTTGTTTTGGGGTAATTTGTTTAGTAAGCATAATTTGTTTTGTAAAAATGTAATTGGAAGTACTATTTTACTATCAGCAGGAGGGATTCAGAAATTCTCACAATGCAAAGCAGTAGTTTGATCCAGCGTAACCAACGCTCCACCACAGAGATAAATAGTATTAAGAGTCTGTGCTCGCTGTCAAGTGATTATACTCAAAACGAGTATATGATTTTAATGTCTGGGTTTCCCTGAGAAGTCGCCCGTATCACGAGTGGATACAGTAGTTGTGTTATGTTGAACTATGCATCTCCGACGTGATATGCTATGTCAAAGTCACTGCAATGTTATAAGAAAGACTTCCGTATTGTATACAATACGATGTATCAACATACACAACTATTACTTTTAACGAGAGGATCGGGATCATTGGTCTTCACTTCATCTTTTACCAAGTCCTTCACAGGTCCAATATACAAGCTTCTCCTCCAAGATTCCCCACCTACATATATTCTCGCTCCACTCAGCCCTAACACCTCTGCAAATCAATTACGTTAGCATGTTAAGCACGCGGGCTTAAGCCCAGGACCAAGCATCGCTAAACATCGCTCGACCCTATAGGTTTATGCCCAGGAAGGCCTGGGTTTGGGAGGGTGATATGACTCCTGCCAAGTCCTCCACGTCTGGAGATTTGCAGTCTCATGACACCAATTCCTCTCCTTGTGTCAATAGTATCTGCCAGCGGGCTTATCATTGCACCAATGAGTGCAGTGGTGTGGCGCGTTGTCTAAGACAGTTAGAGTATCAAGCGGTTCGTGACGATGAGCTGAAGGGTGGCGTGCCAGGATCTAGTGGCAATTTCTTGGACGGTGGGTGGGCGATCGGTCGCGGGGAGCAAGGTCGGTAAGATTATCTTTGAGAAGGTCATTGGTGTATTAGCTTGCAAACCGACGAGTCGAGTGTCTTGCTCCACTTGCATCTGCACTTAGACGCGGGGCCTGACCTCATTTGTTGGTCGAGCTGTTCAGCTCGACCCTCTCTCTATCAGGTGCAAACGTATGATTCTCCGCGATTTTCCTTATCGACTGAATCAAACTCGTGTCTGTTCACTTCGTATGTTATCGGTTGTTTTCCTCGATCGATAGTACGAACACCAGACCGGTATTCACACTCGCTAGTAAGTGCTCACGTCACAGCTGGCACCCTCTTGCGTCACACGATCTTGTCGGGGTGCCATCTCTCAATGGATACATCAACCGTCCGTCCTTAAACATGTCGATGGTGTTGTCTTTGTCTTCTTTGTTTAGTTTGTCCACCCCGCTTGGGCAGTTTCCCATTCGCTGTCCCCGAACTGCGTCTTTGTTCTCCGTCGCTGTCCTTAGATCATTAACCGTCGTTGTTTACTCCTCATTCACTTCCTAAATCATCATTCGTTAATTTGCCACTACCTATACTTGCATGGGTATTGGCAAAATAACATGCTTACTGAGCCATGAGAAACCAGTCCGTACAGACGTCAATACTTTCATCGTCGAGATCGAGTGTAACCCACTGTTGGGTATTAGTAGCAACACAATTCTAATTGCTGTGTTTTGTAAGTCTCGCATAGCTTATTCTTTTAACTGATTGACATTTGTAGTCTTCTACTGATAGATATCATGCGCATAAAAGTCTTGATTTGCAAATGCTTCTTATTTATTGTTTTCTGCGTTTTTTTGTTAATTAGTAAAAGTACCCCCTAAGTGTGTTTTGAATGTACGTGTAATATAATGATTGGTGGATAGAGTGGAAGTTTTACCAGAACTAAGTCAAAATTTAGTTTCTATTGTGGCAGCTGAATGGACGACATTGTTCCTTTAAAGACGTGGCGAATGCCTTTGAAGCCGAGGGTGTAGCTCAACTGTCAACGCACGGGTCGAAAGAAGAAGCTATAGCAACCATGATGCTGCAAGGCGGAACGACGTTTCGGTTCATTTATAATTATGAACCTCTTGGCTCATCTTCTGTCTACGAGTGTTCATAATACACAAGCAGCATGAAGTTTATCCGTCTCGTCTCCAGGAAGGACGAAGCAGGGGTCACCTCAAAACGTCTACAATCCAGCGGTATTCACACCATTCCCGTGCTAAATGCGGAATATCCGTGCTTGTGAAGCGGGAAGTTGATGCTATACGGCCTGGGGGGGGGGGGGGGGGCGAAAAAGTGCTTTAAGATTCTTCAGAAGAATCTAGTTGGCAACGCGGCTATGATCAGATTCTTCCGACTACTGCCCAACCCATGAACCGGAAGGCAAGCCTCACTAAGAAAGACGAAGATAATTTTCTGTTATTATAATTATGAAATTGTTCTAAGGTTTTAATTCTTAACAATTTTAGGGAACTTGAAAATAAGGACACCTGCCGCCCTACTGAAATGGAGCCAATGCAAGATGTGCGAGTCTGCGGAGGATTTTTAAGGAAAAACTTCATCTGATTGTACGGGTGAGCCGAGGCCCGACTCATCATTGGGAGACGCGATGGATGTAATGATTGTTTTGCACGTGTTTAACTATCCTGTTGGCGGAGGAGACACATCGCTTGGAATTCACCAGTCGGAAAATTATGCTGAACATTCGGAGTGCCGTGTTAGGTCAGGAACGAGACGGTATACTGTCCGCAACGGATGGTACTTACAGGCTACACTTCGGCCGGTGGACGCTAGTGAGCTTTGGGACCTTCGGAACGTATGTGCGCGGTGGCTACTCTAAGTATTACGCACCATGGACGTTCATGTTTGTCCGTACTGAACATACACTAACGTTTGGTGAACTCTTCAATATCATGAAACGGTTTAGTAAAATGCTATTCAACTGTGATTTGGAGATTCGATTCGGAAGCTTTGATCATACTAGACGCATTTCAAGCGCATTTAAGGAGGTGTGATCAGACGTAGCGCTTCTAACGTGCGGTAGAAAAAGGCTCGGGATCTACTTTACGACAATAGCTACTTCGAAGATGTCGTCTACCTGCACCTTAAGTGGCTACATCACGCCAAGACGAGAGACCAGTTTGATGAATTGGTCATATTGTGCGCTAAAAGTGGAAACCAGACGAACAAGCTGCGTACGCTGACTAGTTTGAATCGACCTACGTATCACCGCCATGGGGCTCCTGGTTTGGGCGTGTAGCCGGGTCGGTGCAGGGAATCCTCGCCTTTCAGAACCCACTGGAATCTTATCACCGAGCCCTTGAAACTGCAGCTTGAACTCGCTGCGAGCGAACACGGCGACGGTCCTGAATAATTCAGTTTCTGGTATTCTGCGTGTGTCTGTGATGGATTAAACATCGAGTACGCTGCGTCATTAGGGAGTAGGTATGTACTAATTGTTTATTGCCGCAAGGTACATTAGTGCTAAAACAAAGTTTGTGTCGGCAGGGCCAATCGTAACTGTGTGCTTTGTTCGAGCGCGAGTGCTTCTGGGTAGCAAACATAATTATCTTTGTCTCTGTAAACCGCGGTCTAAGGTCGTGCGCGCCATTCGCTTTCAACGGACCCGACTATGTGATCAGCACGCTGCAGCCTTACACCGGTATCCCAGTCACTCCATCTCGAGTAAAGCACGTGACGGATTCAACCGAAGGTAGCATTTCACGCGGTAATTCCATTACAGACGCACCACTGCTCTTAATGTCGCTACATTTCGTAACAGCTCACAACGAAACTCTGGAAACGCCAAAGGAATTAAAACAATGTTTTTATCTGGTAAAGTCGAATGATGGACGGCTCGAAGCTAGAGCATCGAATGGCCTCGCCCACTACTACTACATGTACTACTGCTTCTACAGCTTCTCTAGCTAGACTAGTTAGCGCTGTATTACTACCTTTTTAAGCGCAACTTGTTCACACACCCTCGGGCGATTTCGCAGTTAATCTCGTTCTGACGCGACCAACTCACTTCGACGATAGAGATGCCTCTTTCTCAGGGCAGTATTTCGTAATGATGTCTTCCACTGTTTGATTTCGAACTTCTCACATTCCTGTACGATGTCACGAATCCCAATGGAAGTCTTGCTGCACTTCTTAGCGGCTAATCCTAAGAACAGTTTATGCACTGTCGACTCACCGCAATGCTTCTTTGCTTTGGGCTCCGAAACGAAGGCGCCATTCTGCTGTGTCACAAAGATACCATCGGGCGACGATGGTTTGCATAGCGGCTTGAAGCACAGGCCTTGGCTGGCTGACGTCCCAGCCGATTCATTCAACATGAGGCTCAGTCTTGGCCACGCATTCGGACGGGTCGCTCTTGATTGCAGCGAGATCTCCTTCTGAGGATCGTACTCATGTCTTGTCGTGATATGGGAGAGCTCACCGACTTTTATCCCTTCTAGCGAAATCCCTTCGAAAGGATCAAAGCAGCTCAAGTGCCCGAGAAATGTTGGCAGCAATGTCTTCGGCGACGCTTGCTCGAAAAACAGTTTTATCACCCGCTTTAAATACAGCCAGTCCAGAATCTCGGGGTGATCTGCAGCCAAGTAGGGTAGAGCTTTCTGCAGGCCTGCGACGTAATCATGTAGAGGACGTAGGACACCAATGGCTATGCCCAAATTGTCTCATGGCCGATCACGTGAGCTCTTGTTATCATTCCTTCCTATGTTTGGTGCTAAATGAGACCGTATCCATTCTCGACGTAATTGACAAAGCTCGAAAAGGTTGGGTGGGCAGTAGCTGAGCTGCTCTCTCTAGTTATGCATCAGACGCCAGTTTTTAGCGCTCCTGTAAAGTTTCGTTGCCAGTACTGCTGCTCCTTGTTTCGGACAGAATCTGCTTGATATGGTTGGGGAGAGTGAATCTAGCGGGGGGCGAGTGAACTTGACGTTCCTACCTCGATGATTCTGCTGGACCGATTGCAGAAGTCTTGAGTAGCCCACCACCACAACTTAGACTTTGGGAGCTGACATACAAGCAGCCAAAACCGGTTTTTTCAAACTCGATAAACACGTTAAGAGACGGTTTTTTGCCCCGCCCTGCCTCGTCGATTATGACAAATATCGGACCCACAGCTATTGTGAGGCGTTCCGTGAAAACCCTTGGTGTGTCGTCGACACTGGATGTCAGCACACCCGGAGGAACCGTAGTCGGGTCAAGTTGCGCCACAATTCTCTTTGCTAATAGCTCATTCATCACGCTGAAGTGAGGCCCTTTTCCGACGAAATTGCCTTTTTGAACTTCGACCCGGATGGCCCGACTAGCACACAGCTCTGTCATGAACGTCCTCATCCCGGCATTAAGACTGGAATCTGGATTTCCCAAGCGCTTCCGGCACTGGTTGACATAATGAAGGGGAAAATTCTGTCTTGCCGAGGCCGAACATGTTGTCAGCCAGTGGGATCTGCCACTCGCTCCTTCGGACAGCGTATTGTCTGCTCTGATAGTGCGAATAATGATTGTCCACGAGTTTCCGAACGGTTTTTCCACGATTCACAAACTTGAGCGCGGTGATCATGTCGAGCCTCGACAGGGATCGGGAAATAAAATGTTTTATTTTACGGAAGAACGATCACCTGCGTAATAGCGACTGCAATACGACATGAAGCAATAATATTAACCTTGCAATATAATGAATATAATGGGCATATGCGTCTCCATCGTCGAACCTACGTCCTCATTAACGCCTCTCAGTCGCTTGCAGTGGTGTCAACGAGAGTGCTTGCATTCCACATATCAAGGTAAGCACGGAGAAAGGTTAGCACCTCAAAATTGGCATCTGCCAACCGCCCTCTCTGCGGAGTCAGAATAAGCTTCGTCTGCGAGAACAGACGCTCGCACGCATTACTCGTCGGTGGGATCTTCGTTAGTAGAGCGTTGTAGGCCACAGACGAGCGGCCCGTCCTGCGCGCTGCTGAGCCTTCCAGCAGAACCGTCGTAGCGAAGTCTAAAGCGCGGTCTCTCTTGCGTTTATCGCCAACGCCAGTCGGTCGATCCGAAGCAAATTTCGAGACGGATTTGGCCTCAGCAGTTGTTAATGGAGAACCATTTGCCACCTTAATTATCGCATTCTCAAAAGTCGGTGAGTGCACTATTTTTGAAGACGGATCCAGGTGGGAGCTCAAATCTGGGTACCGATCCAGAAACGAACTAAACAGCAATCGGGTGTCGGCCATCGTAGTCTCGGCGTCCTGCAACCTCTTGCAGACGCTGTCGAACACGCGCAAATCTTCGTTCAGTGCCACGATTTTTCGGTAGGCGGATGCAGAAGGAAGAAACTCCTCAACCCCTTCAACCTTCCTAATATCGCCCTGGATTTTGATGTAGCGGGAGGCCATCTCGCGTGTTAACGACCAGCGCGTCGCGTTCCTCTTAACTGGGCGAAGCTCAGTAAATTTCGCCAGCTCGGCGCTATTGTTTGGGTGCCGCAGCTGTACCAAGAGCGTGCTCACCTGATCCAGCTCCGCCTCGTACCGGCTCAAAAATAGTTGGACAGCCAAGTTGAGCCGGTAGCTGGCACACCCGACCAAGGGTACCTCCAGTTTTATCGCAATCGAGCGATTCGTCGAGCAATTGTCACCAACAACGAACAAAACCATGACGAGTGTCGTGTGGTAGAAGTCCAGGACCCGCTGGAAGTGATCAATATGTACGTCCGCTGTCTGCGACCCCTCAACGACTGGCGAAATCGATAGCAATCGACGACGGAATGTGCCACCGTGCATGTAGACGCAGAACAATGCGACAAAATGCGTAGGGCCATGCGTCCACCCGTCGAAATGATGCCAAATGCATCGCCCATCTTCTCCTCGAGTATCAAGCCGACTTTGGCGGCAGCAAGATGCATCTTTACCTTCAGTGTCTTCGAGCTTGTAGATCGCAGGCGCGACATCTCACGCGTGAGTGGGTCATCCACCTCACAGAGAGGCAAGCTACGCACCACAACCCAGCGTAGACATCTCTACAAATGGTCCACAGCCTCTGAGACGAAGTTAAAGGACTCCATCGTTCCGTTCTCCGCACGGCGAGATGTAGCCATCTCAGTCAAGTAGTCGGGGTGTTTGGTGCCCAAGTGAGAGAGCAGGTTGGAGTAGCCGGTAGCGGAAGGCTGCTTGCGAGCTCCGTTACAGATCTTGCACGTATAGCGATAGTCGGCTCCCGCTTCGAAGAAGAAAGCACGGATGTCAGCGCTTGTGGGCATAGTGATGCTGCAAAAGGGAAAGTTGCTGGTCTTGAGTTGTGAAAATGCTAGTAAATAGCGAAGTGAGATTGAAAAGGGCTTGAAAACAAAGTCGTTGTCGGAAAGAGCGAGAATACACAATGGTTGGCCCACGTAGACACCAGTTCTTTGACTTTGTTTCTCTATACTCTTCTTATTTAGTATTTAAAGGTTTTGTATTGGGTATTATTGCCCAATTTTTGTATTTATTTTTGCAGTTTGCTCCAATAATAAATATTGTTCCCACTATTGTTTGTATTATTGCCCAAAACGTTTTTTTTCAATCCCTGTGTCGAGGGCGTACACCTCCTCCTCCTGCTGCGGCAGTAGCCACTTTGGGTTGACTCCGAAGGAACGACGTGTGTGCACGAAGAAGTGCGCTTTATCATTTGAGTCTTCCTTTGGTCTGGAAAGGCACAAGACGAAAGAGTGTCGCTTAATGTGATTATGTTCTCGTCAACTAACACGTCTCGTAATTTGTATGGCACTTGGCAACACGTGAGGCTGCCAAGATCTTGCTTGGAGAGTGTCATCCACGAGTCGTTCGAGTCCTTTGTGATGTACATGCCGAACACCTTCACCGCATGTCCCTCCAAGTGCTCCAGCTTGATGCGCGCCAACTCCCATAGCCCCTCTCCGGTCTTGCCACTCACAATCCTCACACGAAACGATACACCACTGCTAACGTTGACACCGCACAGTACTAACGGAGGGTCTAGCATCTTCATTGCTCCCAATGTATTTCGAAATGACAGAGTGGATTCTGGACAGAATTACCAAACTTTCATTGCTAACTTAAGAATTTGTAGAGAGATAAATAGAGAGGTTGTGCTGCTGTCATATAACAGTGAGTTTGCCTTATGAGCTGCTATGATTTAGGGGTAGGAGATTCACTGTCAAAACTGGTGAAGACAAAGCACAGTGATGCCTTGCTCACTGTACACGCAAATTACAGACCATTCACTGGTCCACGGACAGTAGCAGAAGCAAAAACGCCTTGATCTGACGCAGCGCCATGGAAGCAGGAGCAAGCACCCTCACTGACGAAGCTCTAGAAGTAACAGATAAAGATTGCGCTCCTGGGGGGGGGGGGGGGGGGGGGGACGTCGCGGACACCGATACATCTGACGGAGCTCCTGGCGATGCGGCTGATGACTCCGCGCAGAAAAAGAGAAAGAAGGCCTTTCGCTTCCTTCCCTCCAGCGACGTCATTCTGTTAAAGGAGGTGATCAAGCACACGCCATGGGCTGCTGGGCACGGCAAAACAGAGGCAGCATGGGGCAAGGTCGCCAGTGGGATGAAAGCAGCTCTGCCACTGTGCACTGCCGACGGCAAAGCGTGTCGTCGTCGCTTTTACACGCTCATGGAAGTATTCTAGCGAGAGGAGTTGGAGTCATTAAGGGCATCAGGTACAACATAAGACTGCGAAGAACGAGAGCAGCTACTTACAGACTGTTTTAAGCTGGTACGATGTAATGTTGTGTTTCTTAATCTGCGTAAAGCTAATTCAGTCTCTTTCTTATATGTGACAGAGGGACATGCACAACAAAAGGCAGACAAAACTGAAAAAATAAAACGAGATGCTGAGGGCCGTGAAGCTGCGTCTGCTGACATAGTTCGTAGCGCCATGCAAGGCATGCGTAACAAACGAGCTCTCAGCTCAGACACGGAGTTAGCTACGCCACCTTCAACCAAAAAAGAAAAAGCGGTCAAGTACGGATGCATTGCTAGGTTTCCTCGAGGACCGCGCTTCATCGCGCAATAATAGACACTCGTTGAAAGAGCGGCAACTACAAATTGACAAACGACGACTCGCGCTTGAAGCGCAGCGGCAACAGCAAGACAAGGACAAAACAGACAGAATGCTAGCGATGATGTCATCGCAGATGGGTCCTATGGTTCAGCTGATAGAAAAAATCCAAATAAAAAGTTGAGCTGCTTATTGAAGTCCTAAGTACTGTTCAACTATTGGTGGTGTCATTGCAAAGAATGAAGATGTATGGCTGCCACGCAGGCAAGTGTGTACGCTTGCCAAAAACGCACCAGCGACGTACATCTTTCCAATACGTTGCAGATAGAGCTTTTGATTTTTTCCAAGATCAACGAAAGCCCAGTAGCGAATACTTTACCAAAGTTCCATTCAACGCTTACTCGAACCGAGCTCATGCGCGCGTTAAACTTTTGTTCGTCTGCCGATAACTGTGCGCCTTTAAAGGGTGCAATAATGTGCTCTTGTCTACCGTAAGCAGGATCGCCATAGAAAACAAAATGTTTTTCATCAGCACGAAGAGATTCAGCGGCCACCTCAGACAATTTACTCTCATGAAGTATAAAAGCATCGTGGCGCGTGCCAGCATAAGGTCCGCTTAGATGAATTATGATGCCATCAGGAGCTATCACGGACTGATACTTTAGTACGTGTTTTCTCTACAACAACAAGCGAGTTTTAGTTCCAAAGCCAAACATTCACATCTAGAAAGTCTCTGACCTTGTGTCCGCTGTACATGTAGCGCTGATTACGTGTGGGACGACAGGTTCCTCGTACTGTGCCATCTATAAACCCGACGCAAGATTGCAGAGGGGCTCCTTTAGCATGCACGGCCTCGGCGTACGCCGAAAGTGTGTCAGCATTTAGTCATGAGTGGTCGAATTCTAGGAGATAGTTGAATTTGTCGTAAATAAAGTTAAGAACGGCATTAGAAATGGACGAAATCGCAGTCCGAATAGGTCTTCTAAGTCGCCGAGCCGTACTGGGTAAGCCATTCGCCGTAGGAAGATACATAGCGCTTCAAGCGCTGCAACATTATATCGCTGTGTAGTAGGGAAAGGTTCAGGTAAACCAAAAAGCTGTACAAGCAGCATAATTTCGTCCTTGTCAAATTGGAGCTTCTTGCGCCAGACTGGATCAGTCTGAGATCGTTCAAAATTGAACCGGGAACGTGAAGGTCGATTGGCTTCGCGCATGAGGAGCACAGCTACCACAACATCATCATCTTCAGAGCTACTGCTCTCACTGTCCATCCTTCCTGTTATTTTTGAAGGTGACAGCAGCACAAGGTTTTTCAAGCAAACAATCCCCTTCAAATCGGATATCTTCTCTCTGGGCAATTTCGCTGTTTTGTATCAGTTGCACAACCTCTCTAATATTTATTTGTGGATGGACTTTAGTTGACCAAGATGACATGCTCTAGGTCACTATCCTTCAAACGCATGGCTCCATCCCTTATTCTTAGTATTATCTTTCATCTTCATTTCCGAAGACGGTCTCCGAACAAGCAGATGATTTAAAATCCGAAAGAATTATTGGAAGTAAGCTTTCCCACTTCTCAACTCTCGAGCTCGGAATCAAACGCACCACCATGAGTCCAGGTGACATCGTTTTTGGCAAGCCGGTTATGCTGCAAACATACGCCGGCAAATCTTTGATTAACTCGGAAGGCACTGAAGCTGTACTAGTGGAGAACGGTAGAGGGGAAGCGGCATGCGTCCAGTTTGTCCGTTGTGATGACGGGAGTGTGGCCATCAAGTCGATGAACAACAAGCACTACCTGACATCGGACGACGAAAACGATGACCCTTTTTGCTGCCGGTTTGACGCGTGCGAAATCAAGAAACCGTAAAAGTTTCGTCTAGAATTTGCTGACGAGCGCGCGTTTATCCTGATGTCTGAAGAGGAAGACTGTGCACTTGAGCATTGCGACGATATAGTTGTGTGTACGCATCACCTGAAGGGTGACCCTCCAGTTCCGTCAATGCTCTGGGTGCTGAAAGAACCCACCGTCGCTGAGTCCACATCATCGCTCTGCGCTGAGCTGGGCTTTACGGGTGTCACTCCTGTTCAAGAGGCCACGGTTTTCTTGGAGAACACACCTACGAACGTAACCCAGAAGAAAGAGGAGCTCGATAAGCGCCATGAAGCCATTATGAAATTGGCGATGGCCGGTAGGTCGGTGGACTACATCGATGAAATCCTTCTGCGCCTGTACGAATCCGACGACTGAAAAGTACTACTTTTTGACTCGTGACTAAGTGGTCGTTTTTAATGCAATTCGATTTGTTTGCTCGAGCTAGCAACATTTTACCCGCATGTTTCTAAATTAACTACATGACCACTTTCATTATTCACTAACTAAAATTCTTCCTCGAAGTAGTCTGATTGATATCCACGCATAACAGGCAACACGACCCGGCTGCTTATCTTTTGAAAAAATTCTTACTGTTCAAAAAGTAAATCGAGACAGTCGAGGTCTTCACTCTGCAGCTGAACTGGCTGTTGGTAGGGCTCATATTCATCTTCGCCTTGTGTCAAATTTCCATTTCCACTCGACAAGGGAGCTACTACTGCTGGTTGTACTTGTGCAAGGGTTGTGTTGCCAGTCAGAGCGGCACCATACGCCTCTAGACCAGGATATGGGCGAACCAGAGAATTGCTCGTGAGAGCACCACCAACGTTGATCGGGCTGTGCCTGAGGCCTTGCACGGGAGTCATCTGAGATTGAACCTGTGCCTGGGCTTGAGCTTGTTCTTGCTGGGCCTGAAACGCTCGTAGTCGTGATTGTATCCGCTTTTCCTTCAGCTTCTGCTCCAATTTCCGCTGATATCGATTCGCCCAATCGCGGTGTTTATCGCAAAATTTGTGCAACTCGCCGTTGTTCTTCACCGCGCGTTTGTCGTAGCAGCGCTTGTTCGGATACCGACACAAATTCTCTGGTTGATTTTGGTCGATAGCTGGAGTGCCACCTCCTCCTTTTGCCCCACCGCGTGCTGCATTTTCACTCTCGCTAACTTTCTCGCTGTTCGCAGCGCCCCCGCTGCTCTTACTCCGTTGTGTCGTATCGGACAAACCTGCGTCCGAGCCACGCGAAGCAATTGCTTTTGCCTGTTGTGTTGATGATGCCGACGCTCCTCTTCGACTCATGAGCGAGACTGTCGGTGCTAGCGCGGCTTCGGTCATGTTGGGGTCTGCACCAGGTGCCCGGTACTAGTATCTTTCGCTTCCGTCATGGTGGACACGCCTCAACAACGCGCAAGTTGTATTCACTTGTTCATGGGCGAAATGGCCACAAACTAATGTGGACATGCGTCACAGTCTTCCGGCTGCATGTAAGGACGGGCTGTCGTCGTCAGAGCAATGAGCACAGCCAGACTTGTCCTCGACCGGGAGGCAGACGGAGCATCTAGGATCGCTCCGGCACCACCAAGCGACATAAGGCGTGATTACGCCTTCGAAATGATGAGTTAGTTTTCCGAGCTCCTTACAAACACCTAGTCAAGTGAACTGTATACATTCTTCTCACTGTCTCCAAGGCACAGCGCGAGAGCTGACCGGCGTGAGACAGCAGGCATTGAACTTAATCGTTGGACAGCCAAGATACACCGCCTCCCAGCCTCAAATATAGCGGGGAGCATGTCACTCTTGAGGTGATCACAACGCAAGGCCATGCATGTCAAGTCCAGCATCGCACTAGACGCAGGCCATGTCCATTGCTATAGATAATCTTGCTGTATTGAAGAAAGACGAATCACCCTAAGCTACCGATATGTTCACCAGAAGAGAGCGAGTCACCAGAGTATCGTTGCCTTTCACGACATCGATACACGGGCAGCATGACGTTTATGCCAAAGAGTAGAGCTGCCTTCAGCCCATCTTTTGTGCTGGTCGTGCATTGTGACGACGTGGTGGACGGCCAAGATGACGACGTTCAAACACTCGTCTCCCTGTTTCTTTTGCCCTCGTCGTTCTGTTTGTTCCGCCCTCCTTTTCAGTGGTGCAACAACCAGACATCGTCAAGACCTCCCTTCTCTGTCTAGGGCTCTGGTAGGACATGTCGACATGTTGGACACTCCATCTTGACTTGCATCCAGCCCTGCAGACACTCGCAGTGGAAAATGTGGTCGCATGGAGCGATCATGTAGTCGCGCGCTTCGATGTCCAGCTCCACCATGCAGATCACACAGTCGATCGAGTTGTCGCCGTCTTTAAGCAGTGCCAATTGCTGCAGATTGATGCGTCGCTCGTAGTTATACTTCACGGGCAGGAATCGCGCAGGCACGAAGAACCTCGGGCCATATCGCTGCTGTAGTGCCAAAATCCCTACCTGCAGTCCCATCCACGCCGCCAGCACGTAGCAAAAATGCGGGTTAATCTTGCTCTCGTACTGCAATACAAACCACGTAAGTCACCAGGCATAATAAACGCTCCCAACACGACGCCTTCTTACCATCGGGAATGCTGTGAGAAAGTTATCAGGGCAGCCATAGAAGTACAAAGGCAGGAACAAGCGCAGCGCACTGATGCCGTACAGATATCCCAGGTCGAATGGGTTCCGCACCTCCCTATCAAAAACCCGTTTAATAAACCCACCCATCACGCAGTCTCTCACGCCACAAACATACCTGTGGACGTTGTGTACAATCTGCGGGACCCAGAACGAGTAGCAAATAAAGACCAACACAGGCAAGTGGTTCTGTAATAAAACAACACAGACGTCAGGGGTATATAACCCAACCCCACCATACAAACGCGAGGATTCCGTACCGAGAAGTTGTAGAAGATGCAGAGTCCAGCCAGTAGAGACAGATAAAACCGCGAATACAGCGTCGTAAGTTCACGTCGCAACGTCAGCCATCCTTCTGAGAACCCTTGTGGTCTCCGTGCCTTCCAGATGATCAGCAGATATCGCATCTCAAACACCGAGAAGATAATGAGCTTGACAAAAGCGACCGACGCAAACGCAGCGAACACATTCTGCGCCACAATCCCCACAGTCAAGTGGCCCAAACACAAGTACGAGTCCACAATCGCCTGCTGTCCAATAGTCAGCAACGAAACCTTCGCTGCCGTCGCCTGTGTGCTCGAGATCTGGAGCTGTCGTAGCAAGAAGTAGATCTCCGTCATCGCAATGAACGTCATGATGACGGCATAACGCGAGGCCTTGGCGAAGAAAACGTTCAAGTTCTCCTCCTGGAACGTCGTGTCCAGCTTCAAATACAGGCCACAGTTCACACTAGCGAGCGTGCCTTCCAGCTTCATGTGCCGCATCGACTTCTGCAGTACTGTAGCTGCGTCGTCGTCTTCCTCATCTTCTCCTCCTTTTCTTGCAGGCTTACTCGTGTCATTAACCAACGACATCTCCACAATACTCACACACTGGTCACTGAACGAGTCACTACTGCGGAACCGTGAGACGTACGAGTATCTCGGAGGCGAGATATCGACAGCTGCGTACTCATCTCTATTGTCCACGGCTGGGACGCCATCCAACACGCCGAGATTCATCAGTTCCGCTCTTGGTTGTCGCGGTAATCGCTCCAAATTGGCCTTCTCATCGTCCTCCTGCGACGGAGCTTCTGTTAATGCCTCCACTTCGGTCGAATTCTCGCCGCTTTTGTCTTTCCGATACAGAATCTGCACACTCGAGTCCGGACTATTGCCAAACAGCGTCAATCTGCCTAATTTCCGTAGGAAAACGCCCTGTACGGGCAGAATCGTGGCTGCTAGTGACGCCTGTTCCTCGTAAATTACCAATTGCCCCGTGACGTACGCCACCTCCTTAATAAGCTCTTTAGACGCGGGTGTCTTCATCTTAAGGAACAGCCACGTGTGGCCTTTCTCCACTGGTTGCGTGTATTGCTGTAGTTGAATCTCTCGGTCAACCTTTAGGTACGGGATAATGTCCTTATACACGGGTTTATTCGCGTCGTATTCCTCGGCTAGCAGCGAATCCCACGTGCCAGAGTAGATACCAGTCACGTTAAGTGGAGGCTCCGTATGTCTGTAGTTTGGCTGCGTCTGTAGCAGCGCTTCCAGCTCATGCACTTTCTGGACTCTGTCTGTATCGTTAAAGGCGTTCTGAGGTAGCGAGTAGCGGTTGTGTCCCGCAGCTTCGGTTGCTCCTCGACTGTGACGAGCATTACGCGTATCCCCCGCGCGGTTGTCGAAGAAGAGGACGAGGAAACACAGAAAGATGGCCATGCTGAGGAGCTGCATGCGTTGACGCTGGAACTGCTGCTGTCTCCAATCTGCCTCCATAGCCCCGAGGTTCAACGCCAACGGGTCACCAGGACTACCGCCCGGACTGCCGTCGTTGCGGCGCGGAGAATTGGCCCGCACGATCATGACGACCCGACCGTTCTCATTCCGGTCCCCCATACTCAATCTGACTATGGCAAGTGGATTATGGACGTATGGGAAAATGGTGTGACAAACATGTATTTAGCGTTATTGGTGTGGTGCACATGTATTTCGAGTGACGTTCACTCTTCCGCATTCGTGTGTTTGTCGAAACAGTCGATTGAGTAGCTCTTCTCCGCGTGATAACTTGACGATGCTGGGGTCCGAGACGTCGACCGACACCGCATCTTCTTCTTCTTTGTCTCCTCTTACATCTGATACGCTAAAATCGCTATCTTTGCCGTCGTATGACGCAGAATCGATTGAAGACACTGGAATGACCGCCCAAATTGACCTGGTTCTCGAAATGACTGCAACTTTCGACGCTGACGGGTTCCAATTACCGTCCACAGTGACGAGAAAAGAGGTACAGCGTGTTCTTGAAGCATGTGACGGGGATGTGTCACGCGCAGTGGACGACGTACTGAGTCTCGTAGCCATTAAGACGCTGAGTCAGCAGGACCATCAGACACTTCAAGAGCGACAACAACGTCAACAAAAGCACGCCAAGCTGCAACTTAGCGAGCTGTGCAGCGGTCTAGGGCTAGACGAAGACAGCTCCTTCGTTGCAGCTCTCCAGCAGCTGCCCAAGAGCGAGCGCGATGACCTATTGGCCACAAATGGCGTCTTCGTGCAACAATTGCTGCTCAGTCTAGACGAAGACAGTGAAGACGGCAGTGAAGCAGAAGATATGCATCCACTACAGTATCTACTTGAGATGTATCCGGACTACAAGGCGGAGGTGGTGGAGGACGTGCTGGATAGTCATAATTATGACGTCGAGAAAGCCGCCGACGCGCTACATAACTTACGTGCACTGAATCATGTGCAGAGCTACGCTACAGTTGTAAACGCAGACGCACGTGCAGCAGCGCAACAGAGAGAGCTGTATGTGAATGGACCCAAGGTGGGTTCGCTTGGACAATTTCCAGAGCTGGGTGTCCCGAGTAAGACGCAGCAAAAGAAGCTCAAGAGGCACCAGCGTAGGCAGCAGAAACTGCTACAGGCACCACATCAACGTCCGCCTCCGAAGCCTTCACCTCCACCAATAGCATACCCCGTGCTGCCGGCACGTAAACTTACTGCGAAAGGCAAGACCAAGCCAGTATACAATGCGTGGGACCACCAGGCTGCACCGCATGACCGCGCAGAGTCAGGTATCACGACGCAACTTAAGCTGGAACGGCTTAAGAAACTGCTGCCCAGCATTGATGCTAGTGTCATTCAGACCGTACGCGTCCGTCTTTGCAGTTCTCTGCTATACTCTGAAGGAACTAATCGTGCTAGACTGATATTCTGTGTATAGACGTTTTTCCTTAATGGATGCAGCTCAGATGCCACGGAGGCAGCACTGCGGGAGATCTACAACTTGCCGCTGGTAGAGAAACATCTACCTCCGCCAACTGTGACCGAGGAAGTTGAGATGGCGGCTGCTGCAGCTGATGCAGAGGAAGAGCTTGCTGCTAATAGCCAACGCCAATCTCGCCGAGGCGGACGTTCTGAGGACTGGACTCTTGTGTCTAGTAAGCACAAGGTCAACGCAGCGAAGGAGAAACTCAGCAATCGTTACTGCGATGTCCTGGCATCGTTCCGACGTGGACAGCACGTTCTTGCAGCGGATCGTGTTCGAGAGTGAGTGACGCAGCATAATCGTTGCCTACGGTCTACACGCTTGACTGTGTTCTTTTTGTAACTCAGGTTAAGCAAGGCCCGTCGCGAACACCGCGATGCTCAACGGCAGTGGGCTCATGATTTCTTCCTGGCGCACGAAGAACATGTCAAGTGAGTTTTCGAAAGTTTTTTTATTCCAACGGCTCGTATCTCTGTCAGCAGGCTTCATCTGGACTGTGTTTTCTGTTTTCTGTTTTGTTTGCGGTAGACACCAGCGACCAATCGACTTGCACGGCATGATCGTGATGGAGGCTCTGTGGGTAGCTCGCGAGGCGATCGAGTACTGCCAGGAGCATCGTATTCGTCGGTGTCTATTGATCTGTGGTGTGGGCCATCACTCGATCAATGGCAAGCCACGTATCCTCTCTGTGCTTCAACTGTCATTACAACGACGTCAGATCGCGTCTCGTGAACTCAATGGCGTGGTCACTGTATTTCCGCTCCGTTCGACAGATGCGTCGTAGACAGGTCTGACTACTGATTTTCTTACGCCGTTCAGGATGGAGACGTGTACATTTCTACCAGCATTTCGCTGAGAGCATGTTAGTTTCCGAACAAGTTGGGGGTGTTCTGTGTGCTATTCGTGTCGTTCTTTTCGATAACTCGTTAGCGTTTCCAGGCGGTCAATCAGTGGCTTACGAAGACAGCGGACAGCAAAATCTTGAGAAGATGTGGTATGAAGCTTCATACTAAGTTCAAATTGCTATTGTCATCGCTTTACATGGACAAATAATGATTCTCGTGATGGGGACATGATCTCATTCTTACTTCTGGAAGGTTTGATTCGTTTTACAGCAAAATATTCGACAATTTATAAGTTTGGGATCAAGCAGTCTTCCACAGACGCCACCCGTTGTCATCATCGCAGTCGTCCGCATTTACCTTTCCCAGCTACCCGTTGAACCATTGTCGAGGAACGAACCGCCAACCCGATCAGTATTTATAGGCCAGCTTTGGTCGAAAAGCGCGACACGTCTCCAGCGGCTCCTAGCGAGATGAGACTGCGTGGCCCAGTTGTTTGAGGGCTACGTAAGGTGGGCATGTGCTGCTTAAATGCTGCTTCTCAAGTCGAGTCTGTAGCACCTCATTTTAGAAACTCTCGTCTTGTGGAACTAACTGCTCTATTCGCCCTACGAGGAGCACGCGATCACTGCGGCATCTAACAAAGTGGTTTGTCTGGAGAGAATGACGTGCACACGTGTTATGCGCTCGCTGTCGACCTTCACATCGGATGCTGAAGTCGAGCGCGAACTCGAGAATTCCTTCCCGAGATGTCAGGTCCCTCGAGAACAGCCACCCAGTTGGGCGACCATGACTTACGTCGAGACGTCACGAGATCTTCCTCCGCTCGAGTCTGGCAACTTGGCATTGGAAGATCAGTTCTGCGGCTGGCTTTGGATGCGCGGAACACGTCTCGGACGTTGGCGTCACCGGTATTTCTGTCTGGACGGTACCATGCTTTCATATTTCACGAGTTTTCCTGCTGAGGTGTTCCTAAAGCAAGCCCAAGCCTCCGTGGCATCAGCTTGGGCGTCTCGCAACCTCTTTCACTTCGGTGATGGCTGTCAGCCTCGAGGTGTCATCCGAGTGGCACATATCGACGACACTGACCGGACAAACCGCGTGGGATTTAAGGTCTATGGTGCGTGTGGCAAGGTCATCGACATTCGAGCACACGACTCTCACGAACGTAACCGGTGGCTTCGCGCACTAAAGACTCCTGCACGTCGAAAGTCTCGGTCGTGGACTACCGGATCCAGCGAAGAGGTAACGCTGAGCATGTCATCCTTTGATCCCGATGGACTGTGTCGGTTTGATCGCCTCTCCATTCCAATTGTTAAGAGTGGCTGGATGGAGAAAAAGACGTCGTTTCTGGGACTGTGGAAACGCTACTTCTTCGTGGTGCAAGGCTCCATGCTGTCGTATTATAACAGCGACAAACCCTATGAAGTCCCTCGCTGGAGAGGATACGTCGAAGACGTTAAGGCGCGTCGACGTGGTGGATCTCTGGTTTTGCCTTCAGCAAGCACCACATCGGCTCCTCCAACATTAGAACTCATCATTTCACTTGACTCTCCACAGAACCAAGTGATCCACGTGCGATTTCGCAACGTCGAAGAAGCGCGTGCGTGGCGTCGTGTGTTGCGTGCAAATTTGCCTGGACGCAGAAACAATAACTCAACTTTGACGGCTTAGATATATCTGCGTAATAACATAACAAGTATCGTTTTGTTTTTGTTAGCTAACATGTGAACTAACCCGTCTTGATATAATTAATCAGAGACGTTAGTACGTTCGACTGGAGCTCGTTGCACTAACTGTTTTTTACCAGCTTCATCTCCATTTTTGATGTTTCTTTTAGGCGACACATTTTTCTTCTCATTAAGAAGAACATCATGTCGAATCAGACCTGCATGTTCTCCTTCGTCTCTGCACAAACTGGGTGAACCTTCAGGGTCTGCTTCAGTATCCTCGCTGCTTTCACTCTTGCAGACACCATCGATGTCGTCATCCCCGCTATGAGCAATCCAGCGCGAGGCTATCCCACCCGCGCACATAACAGTGGTCGTGACTAACAATAAAGCCTCGAGATGAGGCGGAGGGCCCATGAGAAATCCATTCACAAACTGTGACGTGATGGCAGCTACGCGATTAGAACAATTCACCACTGAAATTCCAGAAGTTCTAAGTTCCTGAGGGAAATTCTCAGTCGAAAGAACGCCGAACTGAGGTAAATATCACGGTAAGTTAAAATTAAAAAATAATAATGTAAAAAAAAAGATTAGCGTACTCCATTCCAGGCCGCAGTGGTGGACGCGTTGAAGAGACACGAGACTAATACGATGATCGTCTTGGAGCCTTCCACATTAAAGGCAAATAGTAACGCACAGAAGGCAGAAGTAAACAGTGCGCCAGATAATAGGCATTGATGACCTATAATATCTATCAGATACAAACTACAAAACAAAGATTTAGTATCTAGAATTCTGTGCAGAGCTAAAAACACAAATTCCTCTCACCTGACCACGTTTCCCGGTAGATTCGCCCCGGCAAACAGGAATGCATTCTCGAATGGGTTTTCTAGTCCTGCACTCTTGAATAGCTTCGTGATCCATGTGGACAGACCGTAGGAGCCAAAGCTCAGCGTAAATCCACACAACATCAAGAGCAACGTCGGCCCTGCGTTCGGTTTTTCAAATAGACGAGCTAGAACTCGCAGACTTTCACGACTGCATACAGCAGTGTGCGAGTTATAATCATCACTCTCCTCTGTCGAATTAATTGTGTGAGCTTCCATCTTTCTCGCAATTTTCACATCTTCATTCGAGAATTTAATTTGAATGTGACGCCCACTTTGATGCACTCCATGAATATACTGCAGCACTGCTGTAGCTCCTTGTGCATCACCTTTACTTGCTAAAAAGTGCGGACTCTCAGGAACATACCATAACGTCAGCAAAAAGCACGTGGACGACGGTAGTCCGACCACTCCGGCGAACCAGCGCCACGACAGCTCCAGTATCCGTTCACCATTACTATATTTGCCGAGCATCACCCACGCTGTGCCCGCTGTCAACACTGCGCCCACCATCCAGAAGGAGCACAAAATAGTGACATATCGTCCACGTGCCGACACGGGGACATGTTCCAGACACAAGGCGAATAGTGAAGCCACCACTCCACCCACTCCTACACCCGCCATGGCTCGGAAGAAGATAAGCCAGTACACATTCGGTGAGAAAGCTGACAAAAAGGCAGCGATGGCATTGATGGCCAATGTCACGAGTAGAACTGGTTTACGACCATAGAGATCTCCAGCTACACCACCCACCAATCCACCAGCCAACATTCCAACAAATACAGCAGCCGTCAACAGACCTATAAAAAAACCCAAAATTAATTAATAAAAAAATTGATATCAAATAAATATTCACGTACTGGACTCCCATGGTGTCATCTCGCCTTCGGAGTCTTCGTATACTGTCAAGATGTATCCAATTGCCAGAATCTCCACTGCATCAGCCACATTTCCAAAACCTAGAACTCTGCACCAGATGTCTAGGTCAAGCTAAACAAAAAGTTAAATTTCTAGTTTTGCTATCTTACGTGACGACACGATGCTGGTGGAAGCCGCAACCGATGAGTTCCATCTCGTCGTGTACCGCCTGCTTCAGCGCCTTAACATCGTCCACAAGCACCAAATTCTCGTCCGGAGAGCCCCACGTCCTCACAGGTGCCGCCGAGTTTGTCGTCATGCGACCGCCCATCTTTAAAAAAAGGAAAATAATTAAATCTGAGTCGTTTTCCAAATCTGAGTCTTTCTGATCCTGCATTCTCTCCCTCGAAAGAAAAAAAAAAATCGACAGTAAATCAGTGCGTGGTCTTGGTCCATTGAGGTTCGCTCCGGAGTCTACGCTCCTCGTCATCGTCCGCCGCACTTTCCCTCTACTGCGCCACAATCTACGCCCCCTGCGCATACTCGTCTCGTGTCGTAACTCTCTCTACATCGCAAGAAAAAGCTCGATAAACCATGCATGCGTGGCGTTCGCTGTCCCGTAGCATCCTCGTATTCACGAATGTGCTGTTCCTGTTGCTAGGCTCCGTTCTCGTGTCTATCGGAGGTTCGGTCTCTAATTTTCATGCAATTCCCAGCCTCATATATCACTTACTGTACGTCTCATCCTCATAGGCTACATGGCGTCGCTACCGGCACTAACAGAGTTCTCAGACGGTGGTGTTGCTTCCTCCGTCATCATGTGTGGCGCTCTTATCATCCTAATCGCGATGTTAGGCTGCTGTGGAGCGCAATGGGAGAGCAAAGTGTTCCTCTTCCCTTACGCCATCTTAGTGCTAGTCTCGGTGGTCGCGCAGCTCTCACTGGCTGGCTTCCTGACCCACGTACACAGCTCACTCGTTGAAGTGGCCAGACACAACTTCGACCTGTCCGTATTGGCACCGGCTGACCAAGAAACGCTACGATGGATCAACAAGAGGTTCAAATACGTGTACTACGGCTGCGGCCTCGACGTGGACATCGACCTCACAGACACACGCAGCCAGCCACTAATCGCTTCATGCTCCAACCCAGAGTTTAGCTGGTTTGCAACTTTTGTGGAGGAGAATTGCCCCATTGGACACAAGCAACTACAAAGTGGCAGCAACTTTCTTAAGTGCGCTGGGCCGAGTTTTTCCTTAAGTAACGCTATGACGGAGCACACGATGCTCTGTGCCTGCGAGACGCGGATGATCTCGTGGGTAAACGACCAATCGCTGCTCGTGGCTGTCTTCGTGTTCGTCATTGTGTCTTTGGAGATCATGCTGGTGGCGCTGTCGTGCTAACATCATGCACTCGCGTCGCCACCGTCGCTTCGGCTACCAGGAGATCACGATGCCGGTGCGACAGCAGCCGTACAACCCGCACCCGCGCAACTACTTTGGCAAGCAACAAGCAGGCCAGCGTCAGCCGCTTAACGCGCACCCAGCATTCACGTCGTACGGCCCCGTCCGGGGGAGAGAACCCGTACGCGGCGGCCGCAACTGGAGGCAAGACGAAGAAAACCGGCTACTAGCTGGGTTTTTTGAAATGCGTTGATACAGACCGCGTTAGGAAAAAAGAAACAGGATCCCAAAAGTTTTACACAAGAAATGAACTCGTGTGCACATTTGAGATTGGAGTGTATGTAGCCATGTGAGTAAGCTTGAAGGCAGCGCTACAGTACTGAATTGCAATTTGCAATGTAAGCGGGAAACAGTTTGCGTTCATATCGACCTGTCTGACGTTGTATGGCGTCATGTTGCCAATTCGCTCATGCCCGATCCTGGCCACACGGGGAAGGCGGGCGAGGTTGCTGATCGAGTCCATCCGACGATGCAGAGAGCAGAACACTTCAAACGTTTGCTCGGACGCTCTCTGCCAAGTCGTGTCAGTCTCACGTGTTTTAAAAACTTAAGTTGGCAAATTGTCAATGGCAACGGCATTGCAACTTGCAATGTTTTTTCACTTGCCATGGAAAATGGATACCTTTGTAGATTGGGATGGCGATCTGCGAGCTCACCAGGCTGTCTCAACACAGAGACCACTTCAACTACCGAGTCAGCAATGTGTGGGTGAGGATCTCTAGGAGAACCATTTTGAGGATGGCATGTGCATTTTCGCGTACATGTACAGTGTCAGACTTGTCTTTGTTCTCCTCGTTTTCTTCAACATTTACCCGATTCTCGTGGTGGCGACCGGTGGTACTGGTCAAGCAAAAGGATTCGCCAGCCTGCATGCAAGCACGCTGCTGATGACGATGCTTGTTGCGATTAAGTAATACAGAGTTCGGTACGGGAGCGCAAAAAGCAGGCGCTTTTCCAGTTCGCCATCCGGTCTCGGTCATCACCTTTCTCGTGTCTTACACTT